>PVIH01004519.1:0-50840 GCA_004025045.1 Sigmodon hispidus
CCTCTCTCCCTCCCTCCTTCTCTCCCTCCCTCCCTCGTTCTCTCCCTCCCTCCCTCCCTCTTTCTCTCCTTTGCATAGACTTACAGACATGTATCACCACTCTCAGCTTCAGTTCTCATTCTGTCCTCCCATGGTGCTTGTCTCTCTCTCCTCCTCATTTATCTCTAGCTGTATCCACCTTCATCCACTGATCTCTCTCTCTTTTTAAATATTTATTTTTAATTTATGTGAATTGGTGTTTTGCCTGCATGTATAACTGTGTAAAGGTGGCAGACCTTGGAATTACAGACAGTTGTTAGCTGCCATGTGGATGCTGGGAATCGAACTCAGGTCCTCTGGAAGAACAGTCAGTGCTCTTAACTATGGAGCCATCTCTCCAGCCCCCACTGATCTCTTTGTTACTTTTCTCCTACTATGGTTCATTCTTGTTCCAACCTCATTCCCCCCTTTGCTCGTTCTTATACTTTACATCTTTTCCTGTCAAACCATCTCTCTATCTCTTATACTACTCAGCTTTGTTCTGTTGTTGTACCAGAATACCTTGAATAATAAACTTACAAGTGAAAAGACTCCTTTACTTTTGGATTTGGAAGTCCCAGTGCAGATTTCTTTTGGTCTCTACTGAGACAGCACATCGTGGGAGAACAAACTTTTTACCTTGTGGCTCAGGAAGTAAAAAGAGCAACAGAAAGAGATCATGGTCCCATAATCCTTGGAGGCACACCCCCAATGACCCATAGACTTCCGACAAAGCTGCTTCTGCTAAAGTTTCTATCACCTCTCTGTAACACCCCTCTGGGAACAAAGCCTTTAAGTCATAGGCCTTTGGAAGACACTCTTGCACATTTTAGTATCACACTCCCCTTCTGCTGTCCCTCACCCTCTCTCTTCACATTGAGTACAGACTCAACTTTTTTTTTTTTTTTAACATTTTGTTTATTTTATGTGTAAGTACTCTATCTTCTGCCATGTATGGCCTCATGGCAGAAGAGGGCATCAGATCCCATTATAGATGGTTGTGAGCCACCACCAAGTGGATGCTGGGAATTGAACTCAGGACCTCTAGAAGTGTAGCCAGTGCTCTTAACCCCTGAGCCATTTCTCCAGCCCCGCCTACTCATGACTTTTAAATGACTGTGCCTTCACATCTCCTTTTCTCTTTCTAGGAATTTCTTGATGAGAATAGAAAGGATTGAGGTGGGGGCTCAGGGGCTCAATGAAATCCTTGGCATTTTTGATCACAGTCAGCCACAAAATTTGATTTGCAGCTAATCTTAAATGTAGGAAAAGATTTTCAATTACAAAACTCATAAAGTGTAGAGATGAGGGAACCTGGCTGCGTTCTGAGTTTGGCTAATGGTCTCAAAGTGCTTTGAAATGTTTGGCATTTGCCAGCTCCTCTTTCTTCCCTGTTCTCCAAACCCAGGGGTTTTAATGGGAAACATGATCCTCTTTTCTGATTCATTTACACTTAGCTCATCTGAGTATTGTTTCTAAAAAGCATCTGAAGTCCAAGAAGTTTTATGAGATCTTTAAAGACTTAGTTTTTGAACAAGGAAGTTGTGTACTGCCAATATAAATGGACCTTGAACCCTAGTGGGGTTTGGGTCCAGGGTCTGTGGCATTCAGTTTGGTTGAGACTTGGCAAAGGCTGATCTCAATCCCTGACAGAAACTGGGCTTTCACTTTCAGGATCAATAGTGAGTTCAGTGTTTGAGATGAACAGACATCTCATGTGATATTACATTGGGAATGTAGTGCAGTTCTCAAGTATTATCTTGCTAGTAATGTAAATAGCAAGAGACTTGTATGGAAAACTATGACTTCGCTGGCATCTGCCAGCAGACCTCCCCTCATAGGGCTGCTTGCTCATGCATATATTTGTATATTCATGGTCCTGTAGACACACATAAATGGGCTCTTAAGGATGGTGTGAACATTCCCACTAGATATTACTCATGTGGAAGGTTTTAAATTGGCTGAAGATCATCAGAAATGCTACACCCTCCTTCACATTGTTGTCAAGAGAAAGATTGCTCTGTATATGTTCAATGGTGGAAAACAGTTGTCATTTTTTTCTTTCTTTTTGGTGTGCATAGTGGTGTCTGTGTGTGTACATGTGCTTGCATTTATGTTTGTTCAGAGGCCAGAGGAGGACATTGGATGATGTGTTATCAATTCTGCCTTACTGCCTTGGGACAGTATCTCACTGAACCTGGAGCCATGCTGATGGTGGTCACCAACTCCCAGCATTCCTTGTTTGCTTCCCCTCCCCTACAGTGCTGGAGTTACAAACTCATGTGACCATGTTCTGCTTTTGTGTGGGTGCTAGGGATTTGAACTCAGGTCCTGTGGTTGCACACCAGGTGCTCTTACCTCCTGAGCTATCTCCCCAGGAAAGACTTTTTTGTGGCGCCATAGAGCAGACAGAGTAAAAGCCAATTTCACTGCAAATACAGTGATTCCAGATTATCTAGAAACTGAAATCCAGACAGATGGGATGACTTACTCAAAGTAAAGTAGCAAGGCTAGGTCCTGAGAGTCTGATTCCAGCTGTGACCTCTGCAGACAGCTGCTTCTCCTGTCCTGGAAGCAGCATTGACATATGTCATCCATCAATCCGGGTCATGGGGGATACTTGCTGGAAAGTTCCATCCACTATGGAAGACTAGTAAAGACTTCCTGATGGCCATGTGCTGTTCTGGATCATTTCTGAGCTCTTTGTCAACTGTCTTTCTCACTCCCATCTCACAGCCTCTCTTAGCAAAATGCTCACTGTCTGCTGCAAAAGCTGCTTAGAAAACTCCCTATATGACACCCCAAATCTTCATGGGCAGCTTTGAATTGCAGCTAGGAAATGTTTTTCTCTTGTGAATTGTGCACAAGATGACAAAAAATTATAGGCTATCCTATGATAGAGGAATGTGAAAATCAAATTATGCCTTGTGAAATTTCTGTTATTTTTCTCTAAGTGTTACTTAATTCCATTTTTTACTTTCTTAACTACTTTATTTAGATCTTGTTTCCCCAACTAGATAGATTTAACACAAAGGCTTTGTGCCTTGGGATACTTTGTAACTCCAGATAGATACAAGGATTCTGTCTGTGTATCTGTGTGCCTTTTGCACAGCCTGCCCTTGACCGACATTTGCTCCCTTGTCTTACAGTTTTCATACAGAACCCAAAGATGCAGACATGAAATAGCATCTTGACCCTCTTCCTGGATATGATTCACTTTCACCTGGCTCTGAGGCTGAATAGGAATTATCTCCTACAGAGGGTCAAGCTTCCTGGGCTGGAAGGGACTTTCCACCCAGTTGGTGTGTCGAGGAAGCGTGTTTCTGAGAGAAGAGGTGCAATGCCTGGACCCTGTAGTAACTGGTAATCATTTTAGGCTGGGGCCCAGGTGTGGATGACCGTGACTTCAAGTGCTTTTGAAAGAAGTGGGGGTTCAGGCAGCTGGAGCCTCTGTCTTCTCATATCAAACACTCACTATGCCTGCAGCATGCAGAGAAAAATAGGCCAAGGGATTGCTTCCTCAACTTGGAATGATTTTCCCCATTGTCAATATTTCTTAGATCATTCTTACTTGCTACCAGTTGTCCCAAGCTTATGTATGAAAAGCTAACCAACAAAAGGTGATCAAAGTTAGTAATATGAGGGAATATCAAAGCCTGGGAAAAGACCCTTCTTAGATCATGTTTTTAATTTTTTGTCTATTTTTATGTATATCTCTCTCTGTTTTGTCTGCATATATGTGTGGGCACTTGTAGGTCAGAAGAGAACATTAAAATCCCCGGAACCGGAGTTATAGATGGTTGTGAACATGTGGGTGCTGGGAATCTAATCCAGGTCCCCTGTAAGAGCAGCCAGTGTTCTTAACAGAGTTATTTCTCCAGGCTTTTTTTTTTCTTTATTTCTTTCATATATAGTTTTTCTCATGGACTTTCGATTTCAGGCGTGTAATAACAGCATGCATTCTGCTGATAACATTGTTTCAATTCAGATGTTAGCAGTAAAGATGTCATTTCCTGGTTTTCTCCAAAACTTTCTTTTACCCCCTCCCCCACACACACACACACACACACACACACACACACACACACACACACACACACACACACACACACACACACACACGAGAGGAATAAATACTAAATGCTCCACTCTACCAGGCAGCTAGGGCACCCTCTGCAGTTTTCTTCATCTACAGGGCGCCCCCTGCTGCCCGCCATGTATTCTGGACCCTCCAATGTCAGAAATAGGGTACCATCAAGTCACCCAGAGTCGAGTCATCCCAAAGAGAACTTTCCTTCGGTGTGATGAACTAATCACTTTCCAATGGACAGCTCAGCCTACTTCAGATAGCCTTTTCCGGGGCCCGATTTAGTGTTTTAATCCAACTCCTGCCGACACTACTCTAGCAAACTCGAGTAAGAAAGTGCCTGAGCTTCCAACCGTATAGCCCTATAGCTATAGAGCTGCTAGAAGAAAAGGGTCGTTCAGGTACCTTTCTGAGTCCTTTGTCTTCTCTTGGGACTGGGGACCAAGGAGACAGGGAACAGGGACTTCAGTCCAACTGACCCACAACCCTAATCTCTGGTGGCTCGTTCTCCGGCTCATCTCAAGCTTTCCCCAATTAGGATTTGCTGCCTGACGTCACGTCTGTCGCAGATTGGCTGTTCAGATCTGACACACGGCTCCACCGGGGAGAAGAAACTTTTAAAAGACTTTGCAGCCGGGGCTGCCTCCGAGCGTCCAGCGCTCACGATCGTCCTTTCCCACCTTCGCGGGTCGGCGCCCGTGGTATCCCGGCTGCACCCCGCGGTACCCCGACTGAGCCCGGAGACCCTCACCTTGCGCAGCCCGCGCCCCTCCCCTACTCCCCACCCCAACTCCCGCCCCCTGCTCACCACAGCTCCCGGCTGGGGTCCGCTGCCGTTCAGCCGCCCGCAAAGCTCCCTTCCCTGCGGCCACCCAGTCGGCCTCCACCTCGCCGGGTTCGGGCTCTTGGCGGAGTCCTCAGGGATACAGAGCGAGCACGCCCGGGCAGGGCGAGCCGCGCGGCCGGAGACTGCCCGCGATGGCGGGAGCCTGGCTCAGGTGGGGACTCCTGCTCTGGGCAGGGCTGCTAGCGTGGTCTGCGCACGGCCGGGTGCGGAGGATCACGTACGTGGTGCGTCCGGGCCCGGGGTTAGCGGCAGGAGCCTTGCCTCTGGCTGGGCCCCCACGGACTTTCAACGTCGCTCTGGACGCCAGGTACAGCCGCAGCTCATCGGCCACCTCCAGTCGTTCCTTGGCCGGGCCCCCAGCCGAGCGGACCCGGCGCACCAGCCAGCCTGGTGGCGCGGCCCTGCCCGGGCTGCGTTCACCGCTGCCACCCGAGCCCGTGCGTCCGGGGCCCCCCGGCCGGCAGCTCCACTCTAAGGCCGGTGCTCAGCCCGCGGTCACTCGCTTCGCCAAACATGGCAGGCAAGTCGTGCGCTCCAAAGTGCAGCAGGACACCCAGAGCGCCGGGGGCTCCAGGCTGCAGGTTCAGCAGAAGCAACAGCAGCTGCAAGGGTAAGCCCACGCTCTGCCCGCCTCGCGGGCGGGGACCCGCCGGGGCTCGGGGACCGTCTCCTCCCCGCCGGGGGCGCTGCGGGAAGGGGCGAGCGCGGGGGAAGCTCGCTCACTTTTACTGGCGTTTAACTCCGAGTGCATTGTTACTGAGCTTCGGGGGAAACACAAAAGCCATTTATTTCTTCCCCGGGGCGTAACCTCCTGTGCGCAAAACCTTCTGCTCTTAGACCAAGGGCGTAAACATGAAGTCACTAGAGCTTAATCCCAAGGCATCAATTAAACTTCTTGCAACTCAGTTTTTATTTGGTTTCCCTAATGAAAAAGGGATTGTGAGTGAAAGTTAGTTTTAAAGACCCAGCTCTCTGTTTGGCATCCTGGAAACTGTAGACTAGGGTTTCCTGGCACCTGTGGGGATAGGGGTTGGGGTTAGTGATACTCAGCATGGACAGCAGTGGGTTTAGAAAGTTTGTTATTTGGTGCTGATAAGTATCCCCATTTCATTGCTTTCTCCCCATTAATCACAAGTTGGGGTGGAGGTGACTTAATTTTGACATTTGTCTTTTCTCTTCCTGCAGGGCCCCTGGGGGGGGTGATGTCACCCTCCCCCTTTTTTGGGTGGTGTGCTTCTCTCTAAAGCAAAGTGGGCCCGGAGAAAATGCAGAATGTATTTGACTCTGTTTTAATTTGGGGGTTAAGACAACCATTAGTTTGGATTTTTATTCTCCACCCTTGGTATGCAGGCCCTTTGGTGCCTCCATTCTTCGCAGGTGAATGGTCCAGTATCCTTCCACTTGGGCATCTTTGGGTTGTGCATCCTGAGTTTTAGAGCTCTCTCTAATCCAGAGGAATGTGAAAGCTAGAGATTGATCTTTCAGGAAGGCCCTGGAAGCTTGAATTCTTGGGAAGAGAATGTCGCTGGACTCAGGGGTCTCACCTCGTTTGTTTCAGGATCAATGTCTGTGGAGGGCAGTGTTGCCACGGCTGGAGTAGGGCTCCCGGCTCTCAGAGGTGCACCAAACGTAAGTTACTGTACTCACAGCGGCCTTGCACAATCGGCCAGGTGGGACTGTGTGTGTGTGTGTGTGTGTGTGTGTGTGTGTGTGTGTGTGTGTGTGTGTGTGTGTGTGTAAATGGCAGGCACTGCTCACCCCCCCACACCAGTTGAAATCTGAAAGACAGTTCACCTGCAGCCTGTATAAACCATCTAGGAAGAACTGGCTTAATTGGGTCCACCAGCATTATGTTATCCAAGATTCCTTTGCACTCAACCCAGGTCTTCACAACTGTCTCACATAAATTGTTAGGGGAAAAAAATTCCTATTTGAGTAGGCTGTGTGCCAGAACCAATACGATGAATTTAAACATGTTACCAGCAAATAAAAAGTGTTCTTTATCATGGTGGCAGAGAGGGATGGAAAGTAGAGACCCTTT
Organism: Sigmodon hispidus; assembly: GCA_004025045.1. Lineage (NCBI taxonomy): Eukaryota > Metazoa > Chordata > Mammalia > Rodentia > Cricetidae > Sigmodon > Sigmodon hispidus. The sequence continues at coordinate 6,994 of PVIH01004519.1, forward strand.
CCAGGGATAGTTGCAGTACTGGGGATTGAGTTTAAGGCTACCCCGGTGCTGAGCAAGCTCTCTCCCAGTGAGGTATTAATACATTGTTCATCAATATACACAGCTCCACCCCTTTCCGGAATTATAGATCTACTTTAACCAGGCCCAGCATTGAAAGTGTGTAAGGCTTTCCAAAAAGTCACCAGCATTCTTCATCCTTGAGGTCCAGTTCTTTTCTAGAATGTTCCTGCACTTGGGAGTTTTCCCAGTCAGTGTGCATACTTAATGGTATAATTTTATTAATAATACAAATAGATATGAGGATACTGAAGAATATTTCTTTTTTAAACTTTATTTATTTATTTATTTGCCTTGGTGTTTGCCTGGAACTGGAACTACAGACAGTTGTTAGCTGCCATGTGGGTGCTGGGAATCGAACCCGGGTCCTCTGGAAGAGCAGACGGTGCTCTTAACCACTGAGCCATCTCTCCAGCCCCGAAGAATATTTCTTATAAATATTATGAAGTTAAAGGTTAAACTGAATGTATATGGAGGCCTCCTTCACAAGTTAGCTGAGAATAAAAGAGAAATACTTCCATTCCAGAAGAAGTAAGCATTACAATTATTTTTTTTTTAAATTTTGTGTGTATGAATGTTTTACCTGCATGTATGTCTTTGTACTATGTATGTGCCAAGTACATGCGGAAGCCAGAAGAAGATGTCAGATCCCCTGGAACTGGAGTTATAGATAGTTGTGAGCCATCATGCTGATGCTGGGACTTGAACCCAGGCCCTCTGCAGGAGCAGCCTGTGCTCTTAACCACTGAGCCATGTCTAGCCCCCAAAGCAAGCATTTCCAGATGTTCTTGAGCTATTATGTGTCAACTGGAGTTGTCCAAAACTTCAGCTGATATTAACACTTACTTTATAAGTGAAACTGAGCAATGTGCCTTGTGCATTAGTTTGGGTTTTATAATACTGATGGATGAGTAAAGACTTCTTGCAATGATTCTGGTGAATTTGTTTGTTGAAAAATGGCTTCAGTTCATGAGGTAAACAGAGGGGTGTAGGCGGATGAAAAGGACCAATCTCTGTGTTCTAGGACTTGAGCTATGATCAGGGAGTAAAGTCTGAATTAAAGGGCTAAACTCCAGGTGCTAAATCAGAAATGCTTCAGCTTGGAGGCATTGTAAGGTAAATGTATATATTTATTTAAACCAAGCTGGCTTTGAACTCACAGAGATCTGCCTCTCGAGTGCTGGGATCAAAGGTGTGTGCCATCACTGCCTGGCTCTATTTTTCTGTTTTTAATTTTTTTAGATTACAATTTATAGAATTGATAGATGTGGCAGCAATGTTATCCTGTGTTAGGATTGCTTCTTCCAGTAGCTGCATTCACTTCAAAGCTGCAGTGACAGGTCTGTAACATGGCAGGTAACCCACTGGGACAGCACGGTGCAGTGAGGTGTTGCTATGTTGAAGCACAGAGCAGGAGCTGGGGAGATAGGTGAAATGTTTGCTATGCAAGCATAAGGGCCTGAATTCGAGCCCTAGAACCAGCTTTAAAAAGCTAGGAGGCGGGGCTGGAGAGATGACTCAGTGGTTAAGAGCACTGACTATTCTTCTGGAAGACTTGAGTTCGATTCCCAGCATCCACATGGAAGCTAACAACTGTCTGTAATTTCAAGATCTGACACCCTTACACAGTTACACATGCAGGCAAAACACCAATTCACATAAAATAAAAATAAATATTAAAAAAATAAGAATTAAAAAAAAAAAGCTAGGAGGCAAAGACAAGAAAGATCCCTGGAGCTTGATGGCTAGTCAGCCTGGCCTAATTGGTAAGTTCTGGGCCAATGATCGACCTTGTTTCAAAAAACCAAGGTGGAGGGCTTCTGAGAAATGACATTCAAGATTGACCTGTGACCTCTATATGCACAGCATACACGTGCACAGATACTGGTGCACATGTCCATTCACACAGCCACTTACCCAGCCATCCCACATGCATACAAACTCGCTGGTGTGTGCTCTGAGGTTTCCTAAAGATTTTTTTGGCAACTGGCAGAGTGCCTTTTTTGAAAAGGGGACAGCCCCAATGATTCCCCTTTTCTGGAGGCTTAGGATTCCCAAGATGCCCTAGAAAGAGACCATCTGGATAGGGAGCAGTTGAATCATGGCTTCCTGCTTCTCCAGGCCAGTGAGGCAAAGACATGTGTCTGCCTGTGTGTGGCTGGCTTTGCTCCTGACAGGTCCAGAAAGAGGGGTCACTGGCCACTTAGTAGATGAGAGAGTTTGGGCTGCACAGTTGTGGCTGGAGCAGGAGAAAGTGATTCTACTGTGTTCAGCTCATGATACCTGTGACATATTCCTCTGGTTCTAGGGAGGAAACTGTGGATAACACTGAATCGAGACAGTTCAGCACTACTTTCCTTTCTGGATTTTCCTTTCTGGTGCTTTTCTGACCAGTGCTAGGAACTCAAATCACAGCTCCTTCCATGAATAATTGTGTTGTTTAAACAGAGTCTGGGCAGCTGAGTACACCATTCAAACAAAGCATAGCATTTATGAGATGAGTGCTTTTATTTTTTTTAAAGCTATTATTTTTATTTATGTGCCTATTTTTATTTTATAGTTACATGTATTTATATATTATATCTATATTTACATATAGATATATACATATATAAGGAGAGTTCAATGCCTATGGAGTCCAGGAGAGAATGTCAGATCTCTTTGGGTTACAAGGTAGTTGTAAGTAGCCCAATATGGGTGAACCCCAGTCCTCTGAAAGAGCATCAAGTGTTCTTAACTCCTGACTCATCTCCCCAGTTCAGAGATGGGTTTTTAATGGAAATCTTATTTCAGGTGTGCCCTGAAAGGTGAGGGAGCCATGGTCTTTAGCCAGCATCACCAGACTTAACATTGGTACCATCATGTGCACCCATGGGTTAGCAGCATAATGTTAGAAAAGCCTTAGGTTTAGAAGACCTAAGTTCAAATGCTGAACCCTTCACCAGCTGTGTGGTTTGTGGAATTCACCTGGTCTCTCTGATTGTACAGCTTTCTTCTACAGAAATGACTAAACTAAAACCAGGCTCCCCCTGTTGGATTGTTGAAGGTGTCAAGGTAAACAGGAATGAGTGTGAAAACCATGCTGAAACCAGAGACTTTTAGAGTTTAGTTTTGCATCAAGTCAAGTAAACTCTCATTTACATATCACAGGACTTTCTTCTTTCTTTGTTTATTCATTTTTTTTTAAAGTAATATGGATGATTTTTTTTCTACTACAATGTGTGTATATCTATTATGTCTTGAGCGAAACAAGTATTTGGGACTTTGATTTTATTTGAATATGTGTTTGTATCTAATGAGATATGTTAAGGATTGGATCCAAGTTCAAACATGAAGTTCATTTGTATATATGCTTTATATATACCCTGAAGGTAATTTTACACAATATTTTTTAGTGTGCTTGCATTTTGACTGAACTATTTCCATGAAGTCAGCTATGGAATTTTCCACTTTCACTGTCTGGTTGATACACAGAAAGTGTCAGGTTTGGGATTGTGGGCTAAAGATGCCCAATCTGTCTTTCTGTAAAGTCACTGGGTTGTTGTGTACCTTCAAATAATTTATTTTGAAAAGACTTTAAAGGAGACTAGATATGGGGCTCAGGGAGTTAATGAAGCACTTGCTATGCAAACGTGAGGAACTAGGCTTCTGTGTTCAGCACTTAAAGCTGGGTATGGTACTGAGAGCCTGTTCCTAGCTCTGGGGAGGTGGAGACAGATGGATGTTTGGAGTTTGTTGTATAGCCTGTCTAGACAAATTGGTGAGCTCTGGGTTCAGCAAAGTCACCATCTCAAAAAACAGACAGACCAATAAATAGCAGAAAACAGTTAAAGAAGACATCTACCTCTGGCTTCTACATGCAAGCTCACACTTACCCAAGCCCATGCATACATGTGAACTTGTACAAACACGCACATGCATGGACACATATACACACACCCATGAAATATTAAATACATGTCTTTAGTTCTCTTTGTGTTAAAGTTTGCTGCTTGGGCACAGTACTTTAACATATTTGTAAAATAAATGGGAATTGATAGAAAGTATTCCTTCACCAATTTTCTTCAGTGTAACTACTTCAGTAAATAACAGTGACATTCAGAAGACAAAATAAACTGATGTGCAGTTAGTTCCTTTTCTCTCTTTTATCCTTAATATATCAAGATTGAACAACTGTACTTGAATGTAATCTATTATATAGTAAACAAAACCAGTAATGTGTCAACATCACAAAGTGTATGGGTAGATCACAATGTATAACCCATGGTATTTAATCATCCTCATATTTTAAGGATAATTTAAAGGGTTCACATAGGTTATGTTAACTTAGCCAAAAGAATCTCTGCATAGGAGACTGGATGTGTTTGTGGTCTTGATTGTTTGATTAATTCAGTGAAGAAAATAATGCATTCCTTTGGGCCAGCTTGGTTTGCTTCAAGTTGATTGAAACCTAATTTAAATGTACCACAGGCAAATGCTTCTGAAGACGGAAGATTTAGTGAACCTTAAATTGCAAACCAGAGATGAGAAACATGCAGGCAACAGACCCACACCGGGAAAAGAATGCTTCTCTGCAGGCACCACGGTGGTCCTGAGTCTCCAGCCACCCGATCCGTGTGTGGAAATGCCAAACTGCATGTTAATGCTGCTTTTCTACACAGACACATACAGGCAGACAGACACAGACAGACACATAAACAGACAGACAGGCAGACAGGCAAGCAGGCAGGCAGGCATGCACACTCTGTGTAGGGGTCTCCGGGAGTTGTAATCATAGCATGAGACATATCTTTTTAGCTTGTGGTATTGGGGACTGTTGGTAGTGATCAAGAGATGCTATCCCAGGTGTTCTCTTTCCAATGACGACATTTATAGAAGGATTTCATGGCTTAAGGCACTGTCCTTGGAGTGGAAACATTAAAACCCCGAGGTGTGACATTTTCCCCTTCTCATTGCTTCCCTTTGTCTAAGCGACCCGCCATTGTGTCTTCCAGTATATTTGGTCCCTTTATGTTTTTCCAGAGTTAATGTGGCTCAGAGACAGACTTTGCCAGCGGGTTCAGATCTAATGAGGGGACTGAATGTGGGAACAGAAAACACAAAAGAATAAAGGGAGGAGAGAGAAGCGGGGCTGGCAGGGTGAGGCAGCGGGAGAGGAACGCCGCCGGCAGACAAGACTCCAAGCGGGTGCCTGGCACATTGCAGGCCCTTTGTAAACGCATGCGTGGTTCTTTTATTTATTTAACGGATATCTGTTTAGTTTTTACCATGTGCCAGGTTCTATGAATAGGGGAGAAATGCAGCCAGCTGTAGGGAGTGTGGAGTCTGGTTTTACTCTTGGAACTCATGGTACATCAAATGACTTGTTCTCTCCTTAGGAAGGAACAGAAAATCGATATTCCATTGCTTTTCCATTGGCGTTCAGCCCATACTGCTGGGGGGGGAGGGGGCAAATAGACCAAACTTGAAAACCAACCCTAGAAATGCACACTGAGTTCCATGCGGAGGAGATGTAGATATTTGTACACTCAGTGTCAAGAGAGCCTGTAGTAGATCACATCATTGAGGAGGGTGTAACTTGTGGAGTGTGAGAGGACACCCGTAGGCTGTCTCCTGTCCTTTTTGGCTCAGCTTACTAGCCCAGCGTGAGAGAGAGGCCTACGATGCTCACACATTTTTCATAGGTCTGCCATGACCATTGGCAGCCGCTTTGCCAATACATCTGCCGCAAAGTTTACCATAGCAGCTCCTGGGAGGGCTGTCCTGTCCGTGTCCTCAGTTCTGACCCCAGTCCTGGGAGCTGAGTGGGAAGCTTGACTGGAAAATCTTGTCATGTGGCACAGACAGAGAAGAGAAGGGAGAGAGACCCCGGGGTCAAGTTCACACTGGGTCAAATATGTGTTCTCAACACTAGTTAAAACAAACATTTAGGAGCCATAAATTCTGTGTTGTGGTAGTGCTTCAGTCTTCATAGGAAAGCACTCCTCCAGCGCATCTGGTCTGCACGCAGGACCCTCTCCCAGTTTTGTCTACGATGCTGAAGCTTCTCGACTCTGCGACAAGACCTTTGTCAGCCACCAGGCTTTGCTGTTTCTGACCTTGGCATTCATTATTAAGACTATTCCAGACATACTCAAACTCATTCCATCCAGTATATAGATGGCATTTTCCTAAAATGCACATTTTTTTCTAGTCCTAGCAAGGAAGGAGCCAGGGTGACTAAGAGCTGGAGTCACCCTCTTAACCCTTGACCCTATCAGGTCATACAAAGAGCAAGCATGGTGAAGCTAAGTTTTTGTGGGACCATAGCTGTTATAAGACTTTTTTTTTTTTAATGATCACATCCTGTGAGTTAAATTTATTATTTTTATTTTATAAATTTTATTATTATGGTTTATAATTTATATATTATAAATTTTATTTAGTAAATAAACAGTGGCATTTATTAATACAGCAGGCATGATCTGTTATCCTGTGGCAGTGGCAAGCAGCATTTTACTACCTAAATTGGCTCTCTGGTTTTCCAGACTAGATGTCTTTATAGAAACAGAAACTTAATGTCTCACAGTTTTGGTGGCCAGAAGCTGCAAATCCAGGGCTGATGGCATTGGTTCCTTCCCTTCTTCCTCCTTTTCCTCCTCCTCCATGTTTTTTTGAGACAGAGTTTCTCTGTGTAGCTTTGGAGCTTGTCCTGGCCTTGAACTCACAGACATCTGCCTGCCTCTGCCTCTTGAATGTTGGGATAAAAAATTCTGGGATGTACCCAGTGGGGTTGGCTCCTTCTAAGGACCACTCATTGGACATCATCATTTCTCCTGGCGTATCTACACATGGCCTCATTCTGTTTATGTCTTTTGTTGTGTCCAAATGCCTGCTTCATATGTGAATTTCACTCAGACTGGTGCCTGCTCTCACCTATTTTCCTTTGCTGGTCCCTTCAAAACAACTCATATCCTGTGGAACCAGGAGTTGGGATTTCATCTCATCTTTTTTTGGAAATTGGAAGAGGTGAGCACATTTAGGCTGTTGAGTGTGGTGCACAGGGGTAGGAGATGTGGGCTACTCAGAGGTAGGTCCCCCCTGGGCATTTGGAGGTTTCCTTACAGTGCTTGGGGACTTCATGGCTCTCTTGCCAAGCAGCCTTTGACTATAGATTTAGCTTGGCTCCCTTCCCTATGGCTCCTAGGCATGGTACAAGAGAGGAGGCAATTGTAGGTGATTTGTTTATGCCTTTGGCCATTTTTCTCTGGCCTGTTGTACAGCAGTCCAGGTGAGTGATTCTCAAACATGATTATATGAACATTTCATGGCAAGAGTTATTGTTATGGAGTCAGAGGTGTCAGAGCAACAAGTGCCCCAAGTGTGACACAGTTCACATTTCGAGATGATGATCCAGAAGAAGGCTAACCTTAGAGATTGGTCTGACCCTGGGTGTGGGTGATGAAAGGCCAGGGCTACACTTAAGCTAATATAAAAAAATTCAAAGGCAGGAGCCCTCTATGCTTGGATTAGCTCACCTTTGAGCATAGTTGTGTGTGCCCTTTTCCATCCTTTGAAAACAATTATTTATTTGCAATATTTTGAAATTTGGAAACATTTTTAATAGTACCTAGATGATTAAAATTTTTTTTTAAATTTTTGTGTTTCTGTTTCACTGTCTGCCCCATTCTGTTTCTGTATTTCCCCCCCCCCCCCATGCAGGTTTGGAGGTCAGAGGGAAGCTTGGCTTTCTCTACTGTGTGGGTTCTGGGGATTAAACTCAGGCTGTCGGGCTTTTTGCAACATGGCTTTACCAGCCTGGCTATTCCATTGGCCCCAAAGATTTAATTATTTTATTTTGTTTTAAGCTCTTTAACTCTTGGAAATGCATATATGCATGTGTTTTTTCTATTAAACACCTCACTTATAAAAGATATATTTATCTGTTTGTTAACTATTTTTTGTGTGTGAGTATGTTCATGAATTTATATGTACTACTTGAATGCAGGAGTCTGTGTAGGCCAGAAGAGGGCATCAAATAACTTGGAACTGGAGTTATAGGTGGTTGTGTGATGCTACATGGCTGCTGAGAACTTGGCCTGGGTCCTTGGGAAGAGTAGTAGGCAAGCACTCTAAACTGCTGAGCTATCTCTCCAGCCCCAAACATCCTATTTTTAATTATAAAACAGGAAGTAATATATCTAATGACTGTCCATTAGTGTTATGCTTCTAAAAGTTCCCTGATGTGGCAATTAACTGTGATGATTTATAATGGAGGGAAAAGCTATGGTCTTTTTTTTTTTTTTTATCAACTGCATGTTTTACTAATAATGACTCCTGCTTTTTTAGTGCAGAGAGAATAAAACATAATTTGATGGTGTCATACCAGCTGGTTATTATTTGGGAACTTGTGGAAAACTCCACAGGAGCCATATTTGATGTACATATTTTCCTTGCCTATTAATTAATTCACTGTACTATTAATTATGGACTGAACACTTCCGGTAGCTGGAATGTGTGCAGAGCATGTGGCTATGAGACAGCAATGCTACTTGGTGCTTTTTCTCCCCTTTCCAGCCTCACCATGCTAGTCATGTTCTTTCTGTCATTGCTTGCTCTCATGGGATCTTCCTGAATTAGAGGCTGAGGGGCTCAGTTCTGGCTTTGGAGTTAGAGTCTGGGGCTCCAATCTTGATCTTTATGCTTTCTTTATGCAATAGCATTACTTGGGCAAACCTCTGAGAACCCGAGCAAGGCAGGTTAACTCTGTTCAGCCAAATGGATATAATAGTCTGACTATCATTCTGAGGCTTGCTGCAGTGTGTGAGCTGATGCATGAAAAGCTCATGGAGATTAGAGCCCCTGCTTGACAGATTTGACATCCACACTCTCAGTTGCTCTGGTTTGCTCAGGGCTGCCCCCTCCTGGTCTCTTCCTGGAGCCCACACACTACTTCTTTTGGTGGAAAAAAAAAAAAATCACACTGCTCAACCTTTGTTGTTCTCAAGTGCTGTGATTTTCCTTTGCTTGGCTCTGCATTTGGCTGGGCATGTCTGTTGCTTGATCAGTGTTGAGCTCCTGGGAAGCCTGGTTTTCTCTGTTACTTTTTTATGTGCCCAGGCCCCTTGGGTTGCCATAGCACCAGGGCTAATTGAATTGCATAGAATTACATTGACTGGCAAGTGTAACTTAGTGGGTTAAAAATACAGTCCTTGAAAGACTTTGTGGGGTTCTGCTTTCTCCTCTCTTCTGACAAGCCTCTCTGTTTGCTTTCCCTTTCTCTGTGTGCTTATCCTGGCTCAGCAGACATTGCTGCTTATGCCGGCTATTCAAGGGCACACACCTAATTCAGTTACTCTCCTTCTTCACTCTGTAAGGCCATCCTGGCATAGTCCAACCTTTAAGATGACTTTTCCTTTCTCCCTGCCAATTTTAGAATCTTTCTGCTCAACATCATCTGATAGAGATTTGGGACTAAGTAAAATGAATGTTGTATGATTTTCCCCTGTAATTTTAGATCCCCAAATACTGCTCTTGGCCAACTATACTATTCCCTGTGGCTTTCTTCACTCCACTGCATTTGAGTAATATTGTTGGCAGGGTTGTCGGTAAACAGTTTGTGAAATGTTGTGTTTTGTAAATTAGAAGATGGATGGGTTGGTTTTTAAATATATGCTCTTGATTCTGCTGGGCCAGATAAAAGATGTGTTTGGCCAGTACATGGGGTGATGGAGTGCAGGGAGATGTTGTCAGGAGGTGAGGTCAACTCTCCTGCAGCCTTGTGATTCCTTGCTATCTACAAATGAGAAGCAAGAGGCTGGAGAGAAAACTTCAGAGGATTTTGGAAATGACTCAAAGGGAAATCCTCTTGCACAGGAGAGGAGGAGGTAGAGACTAAAAAAAAAGGAGTAGGGAAAATGGAACAATTTTTAAGCCTTTGTAGACACAGGAATCTTGTATTTCTTGTATTACCCAGCATTTCCAAGATGGCTTCCAGTTTTCATGAATTTCCATTCATTGTTTTTAATAAAAAAGGATATCTCCATCCTTTTGTCTGTGTGCCATATGTGCATTATTTATATACTGTAGCAAATGGATAGTTGGGTTTCAAAGCCTTTGAAATTGACTGCAGCATGCTACCTCACCTTCACCAATCATTGGCTTTTGAGATGCAGCAGGGAAGAGGGAGATTTGACCTCTGTCAATCCAGCAAATTCTTAGACATTTTCTCACCAGTCCAACAGGGACAGAAACATCCCTTCCCAAACCTCATTCAAGTCCCTGGTACGAGTGTCAACCACACACTCCTTTTTCTCTCTCAATACATTTGATGTGTGTGAAACCCCTTGTGTGTTTGGCCACCCTGTTTGAGTATGAGCTCAGGGAGGGTAGATGTCTTTCCAGAGCATGCTAGACACTGTCAGGGAGAACTCTTTCCTGTCAAGGTCGGGAAGTTCAGACCAAGAGAGAACAAGGTAATGAAGTGGAGACTGGTGGAGTTGTTGCATGGTGTCCTGCTAGCTCAATCCTGGAAGGTTCTAGAGGAGCACATCAGATGTTTGGAAAGAGCCCAGTTGGTTCTGCATTGACACATACTTTTATTAGATGTGCATTTAGGAAAGGATGGGCTAGTTTTTAAGAGTAGAATCCTTTGCAGAAAAGGCTGAAAAAGTTGGTATTTTCCTTTTATGAATTATGCTATTTCCCTCATGAATGTGTCTTTAAATATTTTACTTTATAAGCATGGATATTTTGCGCGCGCGCACACACACACACACACACACACACACACACACACACACACACACACACCCTGTGGGTGTAGTGCCTGTGGATTGTATGTGCAGTGCTCACAATTGTGATCCACAATGTAGATGCTGGGAATTGAACCTGGGTCCTTTGGAAGAGCAGCTAGTGGGCTTATCCACAGAGCTATCTCTCCACCCCTATATGTGTGTTTATGTGTCTGGCTTTTCTTTCTACAAAATAATTTAATTCAAGGATGCTTTGCCAGAGAGTTAAAGAAAAATTAGATCCTTTAAAAATGTATGTCCATCCTTAGGACCTGTAAATGTAAGTTTCTATGGAATGAGTGAGAGAATGTATGGGTTAATTGGGTGCACTTTACCAGACCCATGTAGTGGTACCCAGATGGGTAATAGTCTAGTGGGGTGGGGGTGGGGCGGTTAGGGAAGGTTTCTCTAGTGTAGTGACTCATTATACTTGTATGATAAGATGAGGTCTGGGAGAGGAACATTTTAGGCCAAGAGAATGATAATGACAGGATGCTGGAGTGGAACAGCCTGGGCTGTAGAAGGATTGTGTGTGTGTGTGTGTGTGTGTGTGTGTGTGTGTGTGTGTGTGTGTGTGTGTGTGTGTGTGTGTGTGTGTGAGAGAGAGAGAGAGAGAGAGAGAGAGAGAGAGAGAGAGAGAGAGAGAGAGATACTGCAATACACAAGCTCAATTTTGGAAGATATTTTTAGGTTATTCTGCAAACTGGATCAAGCTTTATTTTATGGTAAAGAGCAAATAAAGTGAGGCTCATGACTATGCTGTATGCAGAGCAATATATAGAGACTACGGTGCTGTTAATAAGACATTTAGGGATATTCGGTGAATATTCCTTTCTACGTTGTCTTAGTAATATTGTCATGAAAAATAGGATGCATAAGACCCACCCACCCAGTGTGTCCATGGGATTTCAAAGACTGAAGAACTTCTCTTTAAGTCTTTATACCATACACTGAACTTTCTGATTCTGAGACACCTTTGGTTTGAAATGAAGCAAAAATTTCTACTTCTCCACTTAATCCCTCATTACCCCTGGAGATTTTCTTTATTCTTATGACAGTGGAAAGGTTAGGTTAGTCCAAGATTTCATAGTAATTGGAAGAGAAATAATGCAGACAATAAGTAAATTAAAGGCAGTCACTGTGTTTTGTTTTACTTTTTTAATCCATTAGGAAGTTGTGCTGCCCTGCGGCTCTGCTAGTACAATAGACCCTCAGTGAACGTTCGTGATTAATAAGCACTGTAAGTCGCATTTGTTTCTGAGTAGAAAACCAGATGAAATTCATTTAAATCAACGGATACTGGGATTATGTCATTAAACAGTCCTTTTTCTTACTAGAGAATGTGAATTGTAGCAGGCTTCCCCTGTGCAGCAGTTTAAAATGCCCAGTTTTTGGCCTGAGAGGCTCTCTGGATGGTAACATTTTCTTTATTTCTTCCTTTAATATTGCTTGCTTGAATGCAAGCTGTCAGATGTTAGCATCTTCATTCTAAGTGAAGACTTGGGCACCAGCTGGGCTGATGAGTTTGTAGAGATGTAAATTTTTTTGCCTTTCAGGGTAAGGTACACTTGTAATCCTAGGACTGACATTTGGGTGCTTGGGTGATGTAGTAAGATTTATTCTCAAAATAACTAAATAACAGAGGTTGGAGAGATGGCTTGAAGGTCAAGAATATGTCCTGCTCTCAAAGAGGACCTGACCTGATCTTGGTTCCCAACACCCAGGCCAGACAGATCACAACTGCCTGTAACTCCAGTTCCAGGGGAAGTCTAATGCCCTCTTCTGGCTTCCATGGGCACTGCATCCACATGCACCCCTCCATAAATAATAAACAAAGAACAAAACAAAACAAAACAAAAATTAACTATCATCAACAATAGTGGTGGAAATTCATAATTCAAGGCAGAGGAAGGAATCCTGTATTTTTAGCTTGCAAAAGGTCTTGTGTTCCCTTTTTACATCTTATTCCTGCTGCTCTGTCCTGCAAAAGAAGGAGGAGGAGGAGGAGGAGGAGGAGGAGGAGGAGGAGGAGGAGGAGGAGGAGGAAAGAATATACAGTTCTAACATAGGCTTAGGACTCAGGGGTGGTGGGGTAGGGCCTGGAAATATGTGTTTTCAGTGATCTGAAGGACTTGATAGAACCTTGCAACCAGAACGAGACTCTCTCCCCACCCTTCTAGATCCGACAGTGTGGATGCTGGGAACTGAACCTAGTTTTTTTGGAAGAGCATCCAGTGGGCTTATCCACAGAGCCATCTCTCCACCCCTGTGTGTGAGTATGTGTGTGTGTGTTTATGTGTCTTGCTTTTTTTCTTTCTACAAAATAATTTAATTCAAGGATGCTTTGCCAGAGAGCTAAAAAAAAAAAAAATTAAGTCCTTTAAAAATGTCTGTTTCTTTTTAAGTAGCAATAAGGGGTGTGTGTTTGTGAATGTGTCTCTGTGTGTGTGTGTCTTTGTGTAGCTTATTTAAGTAATCTGTTGCCACAGTATATTTTGAATTTGAAAATTACTTAAATTATTTGTTTATTTTATACATTTTTTTTATTTTATACATGGGGATACATGTTCCTTGGCACATGTGAGAGGTCAGAGGAAACTTATTAGAGCTGGTTCTCTCTTTATACTATGATTCTTGGGAATTGAACTTAGGTCTTCAGATTTGGCAGCAGGCACCTTTGCCCTCAGAGTGGCCCCACTGGCTCTACTTCTTTAATATTTCCTCCTGTATGTAGCATCTGCTTTCTCTTAGCATTTGCATGTTACTTTTGATGGGGTCTCCAAATGATGCAGTGTCTTATAAAGGCCACAGATCGTGCTAAAATTGTGAAAGGACCCAAATTTGAAGAACTCCCTAAAAATATGTTTCAATTCTCAGTTTTTGTCCAGTCTTAGTATGAGAAGATAGTTGGATAAAAAACAAAAATATGGACTAGAATGGTATCATGTACAAAAGTGGGCTGCAACAAACTTTTTTCATTTTATTTGATTTATTTTCTTTAAATTTTTATTTAGTCTCACCTTCCCCCTGTGTGTGTCTCTGTGTGTGAATGCATGTGTATACATGCATGTGTGTATGTGAATGCATATGTATATGTGCATGTGTGTGTATGTGTGTGAATGCATGTGTATACATGCATGTGTGTATGTGTGTATGAATGCATGTGTATACATGCATGTGTGTGTATGTGTGTGTGTGAATGCATGTATATACATGCATGTGTGTATGTGTGTGAATGCATGTGTATACATGCATGTGTGTATGTGTGTGAATGCATGTATATACATGCATGTGTGTATGTGTGTGAATGCATGTATATACATGCACGTGTGTGCGAATGCATGTGTATACATGCATGTGTGTATGTGTGTGAATGCATGTATATACATGCATGTGTGTATGTGTGTGAATGCATGTATATACATGCACGTGTGTGCGAATGCATGTGTATACATGCATGTGTGTATGTGTGTGTGAATGCATGTGTATACATGCATATGTGTGTATGTGTGTGTGTGAATGCATGTATATACATGCATGTGTGTGTAAATGCATGTGTATACATGCATGTATGTATGTGTGTGTGAATGCATGTGTATACATGCATGTGTGTGTATGTGTGTGTGTGAATGCATGTATATACATGCATGTGTGTATGTGTGTGAATGCATGTATATACATGCATGTGTGTATGTGTGTGAATGCATGTATATACATGCACGTGTGTGTGAATGCATGTGTATACATGCATGTGTGTATGTGTGTGTGAATGCATGTGTATACATGCATATGTGTGTATGTGTGTGAATGCATGTATATACATGCATGTGTGTAAATGCATGTGTATACATGCATGTATGTATGTGTGTGTGAATGCATGTGTATACATGCATGTGTGTATGTGTGTATGAATGCATGTGTATACATGCATGTGTGTGTATGTGTGTGTGAATGCATGTGTATACATGCATGTGTGTATGTGTGTGTGAATGCATGTGTATACATGCATGTGTGTATGTGTGTGAATGCATGTATATACATGCATGTGTGTATGTGTGTGTGAATGCATGTATATACATGCATGTGTGTATGAATGCATGTGTATACATGCATGTGTGTATGTGTGTGTGAATGCATGTGTATATGTGCATGTGTGTGTATGTGTGTGTGAATGCATGTGTGTATGTGTGTGTGAATGCATGTGTGTATGTGTGTGTGTGAATGCATGTGTATACGTGCATGTGTGTATGTGTGTGTGAATGCATGTGTATACGTGCATGTGTGTATGTGTGTGTGAATGCATGTGTATACATGCATGTGTGTATGTGTGTGTGTGTGTGTGTGTGTGAATGCATGTGTGAGTCAGAGAACAGCTTTCTCTAGCTGACTTTCTCATTCAACTCTGGATTTGCAGAACTGAACTCAGGTCACAAGCTTGCTCATCAAGTGCCTTGAGTTGAGGAACAACATGACTGGTCCTGTTTGTCTTCTTAAAATTCGTTTTGTTGAGAGCAAGATTGGGCAGAAAAATAGAGTCCCTATTCGAATCTTAGTTTCCACTTATCTACAGCCCCTTCCATCATCAAAATTCTTACGGCAGATAGGGGCATTCACTACCATCAGTGAACCGACAGAGATATACCATTACCCCCCGCAGACCATATAAATCTATTATGCATTGGGGCTCACTTTTGGGGTGCTTACTGTAGATTTTGATAAATGTATAAAATGACTGGCATCTACCACTGTGTATCAAACAGAACAGTTGCCCTGCCTGAAGAATCCTTTATTATTGCCTTTCTTTCTATCTGCCTATTTTACTTTCTCTCGCGCAACCCTTAGCAACCACTGATCCCAACTCTATAGTTTTGTCTTTTTCAGGATGTCGTATAGTTGGAATCCTGCCCTATGTAACTTTTTAAGATTGGCTTATTTCACACAGTATGGTTCCTCTAGAACTTTTCATGCCTTGGTGGCTCATGCCTTTTTAGCTTGAAATAATATTCCATTATTTGGATGAATTATAATTCATTGACTTAAAGACTTCTGGGTTACTTCTAAGTTTTGAGAATTATAAATCAAGATGGTGCAATACTTCGGTTAGATTTTTGTATAATGTAATTTTTTATCTCATTTGAGGAAATATCACAGGGTATGATTGCTGGACGATGGTTAGAGAGCATGGATAGAATTCACCACCCCCTACAAGATACTGAAACTGGCTTTCAACACAGCCATACCATTTAGAGTACCATGAGCAACAACTTAGAACTTAGATATTTTGGCTCTACATTTTTGCCAGCATTTGGTAGTATCAGCTGGATTTTGTCCATCCAAAAAGCCATGCAGAGGAATCTCAATTTAATTTTTGTCTAATAAATGAACTAAATAAATTTGATAAAGTGAATATCATTTCCTAATCTCACTTGCTTTCTATATAAGTGTAGTAAGGAGTCTTTTAGTTTTTAAGTTGGGTTGGTTTCTTCCCTTGCTGGGGTATAGGGTGGAGAGCATGCCATGACAAACCTCTGGAGATTGAAGGACAACCCCAGGGGGTCAGTTATCCTGCTGCATGAGTCCTTAGGCTCAAACCCAGGTCTCCATTCTTGGTAGCTGCTGCCTGTACTCAGGGACTCATCTGGAGGGCCTATTTTTCTTATTATCTTATTTAAATTTAGATTTAATTAATTAAGTTGCGTGTGGGTTTGTGTATGTGCTATGGCAGGCACGTGCAGATCAGAGGATAACAGGAATGGGTTGGTTCTATTCTTCCACATTGTGTGTTCTGAGGATTGAGTTTAGGTAAGCAGGTTTAGTGACAAGCTGGTCAACCCACTGAGTCATCATGCTGGCACTCTTTTTTTTTTTTTTAATTTATTTTGACTTTTATTTTGTTGTTTTAGTTTTGTCAAATCATGGTCTCATATAGCCAGATGATGCTACTTGGCTGTATTTTGGCTGTGTCTCAGAGGCTAGCTTTCAATTTCTCATGCTCCTGCCTCAGATTTCTAGACTCTGAACATCCAGACTTGAGATGGAAGGTGTTTGTTTGTTTTTGTTTTACTTTTATCCGCATTTATTTTAAGCTGAATTTATTTCAGTGCCATAAGTTTTTGTTTCTTCTGGAATATAATTTTCTTCTGGGCAACATTCTCTTCTGACTCTGGAACAATTTGTTCCTTTTCAGTGGGGACCATCTTGATGATGTGGCACAGGGAGCCAGAGGTTAATCTCACTGTGAGCTCTGT
The DNA here is from genome assembly GCA_004025045.1 of Sigmodon hispidus. Classification (NCBI taxonomy): domain Eukaryota; kingdom Metazoa; phylum Chordata; class Mammalia; order Rodentia; family Cricetidae; genus Sigmodon; species Sigmodon hispidus. The sequence goes on from PVIH01004519.1 coordinate 24,071, forward strand.
AAATCCATCTGCACATCTCAGGCACTTTGTTACCTGCATATGTTCAATGACTAGAGAATCTACATCTAAACCCTTAAATTCAGCATTACCCTCTGCATTTCTAGGCATGTGCAGCAAAAATTGAGCACTCTTTTTCTGCCACCAACCCCACAGTCTGGCCTCAGAGCACCTACCGACTCTACCGACATACCACCAGTATAATACACATGGTTTCTTTAAAGTGACATCTTTCAGATACTTGGTGTCTTTTTGGAAAAGCACACACTTGATGGCTTAGGCAGCTTCACAGGTGTTCTTAAAGTGAACATGATGATTTAAACTTATTGATTGGCATGGTTTTGTGGGACTTTCTGGGTGGAGACAGTAGTGAACCATTCTCATAGGTCACCTCAGGCTGTTTATGGGAAGAGAGGAAGGTGGAATTTTAGGAACAAAATGACAGATTATCAGACTTCTAAAGCATCCTTAGATGATCTTTTTCTTTAATACAGGTATTAGGTTAAATTAATTTTCCAAAAGATCCCTGAGGAATTTTCTGAGACACTTGCTTAAAGGCATTCTTATGTTTCTTTTGGGGGGAGGGAGGGGAGGATGGACAGTTGGGATTATGGAGAAACTTCCATATGTTTTTTAATGACTTTAACTTTTTAGGTCACTCAAGGGAGGTCTCCCAAGGACCTCCATCAAGGATACCATTTACAGAAAGCACATGCCGTGTGATAAGGTGGTGCCATAGAGAGGATGGTTTTGTGTACAGCTCACAGTCCTGGCATTTGTCAGTAGAGAGAGGTACCGGTTAATACCCTGTATCTTCTGAGACTGTCAAGCCAGTCAATGGAGGAATTCCAGCCCCCACCAGCTCTACTCCTGCTGGAGCAGCTATTAGGAGTTGATGACAGCCAAGGGAGAGAGAGTCATTCTCCTTGGGCCACTGGTAGGTTGCTCACATCCCAGTGATATGCTCATACCCCACCTGTGAGCATATGGGCAATACTAATTAGACACAATTGTTATATTCATAAAGATACATATAAGGATGTAAAGTTTGGAGGGAAATGGGGTAGCATCATAAGAAGAAGTTGAAGGGAGAAGATGGTAGATGAATATGATCAGTAAACACTGTGCACATGCACAAAACTTTCAAACAATAAAAAATATGATTTTAAAATAAGAGGCACCGGTGTGTGTCTTCAGCCAGATGCCCCTGGATGGAGACAATGTTGTCTTTTTGTTACCATTGCTGATGACTGTAACTAATCTGCTGTTCTTACTTCTAGTGGTTTTGGCCAAGTCAATCCCTTTTCATTGTTTCTCTGGACAGCCCTCCCACCCAAGTTCTGAATGAATTTTGGGATTCCTTTCATCTTTCCTTCTGACGTTCATCACTGGTCAGGTTGTAGGGTGTGCTGATCGGGTGAAGTTTCCTTTCTCAGAACCACTGTCCCCATGCAGCAGAAAAACAGTCAAGAGAAAAGCGAGGCTCTCTAATTGCCTTTCTCAACAGAGTCTGGAAATATTCTACCCGTGATTCCCCTAGGGTTGGATCATAATGTGTAAGACACACTTTCAACTTTCTTGAAAGAAAATTGTTATTACGTAAGGCTGGATGCGGTGGTATACACCTATAATCTCATTGCTCAGGAGGATTTGAAGTTCTAGAACATCCTGGGCTATATGGTGAGAACCTCTCCATGGGGAGGGGGAGTATTATGTAAATATTGATTATAACCAATCTTACATTTTGGATAAGTTATCCTAGCATGGATATATATTACTATTATTTAAAATATGGAAAGGCACAGTAATTACCATCTAGAATGTAGAAAGTCCTTTGTGTTTGAACAAGTGGTACGCTTGGCAGAATTCTGTCGTCTGGTAGGATGGAACAAAATATTCATTTTCTGAAAACATGATGCTGTATACTGAGTCCCAGTTGTACCAGCGTGGATTGTGCTAGCCTCTCCACTGGGACTTAGGTACCTCCCTATATTTTATAGATGCGTAAACTCTCACAGCAGGATTCAGACCCAGAGCCAGCCTGTTTTTATGTGTACTCATCCCTGCCTCACAGAATGCATGCAGACTACAGATGGTGTTTGTGCTGCTTGGAGCTCAGCTGCCTGGCCTGGCGCTGTTTCTGTGGGAAAATGAGCCTTAAATTCTCACTCAGGATTCCAGTGCTGGGAGGATGGTGCCTTTCCACCCTCCCGAGGTTGAGCAACACTCATTTGGTTAACTAAACATGTGTAGTTGTCTTCAGCAACATTCAGGACTTTCTCTAGGAACTTGCATTCTTCTTTGGGGTTCAGTACTCCAAGGTACCCCAGTTTCTCTCAATGTTCCAGGTCCTTGCTGGGATGCACACTCTCAGGGATGGCTGGATTCTGTGTGACTTTGCAGGGCACATTATGAGTGTCATTTACTTCCTTTCCTTTCTTTTCAGACTCTTTGCATGGCTGGTCTCTGATTGCCTCTCCCTTTCTCCCCCCACCCTCTATGAATTTCTAGCTTCTCTGCCAAGAAGGAACGGCATGCTAATTCACGGCTTTATGAGAGTCTTTCCAACTCTCAGTTGTAAAAAATCAAATGCAAAAAGGTCCTTTAAGTCTGTCTTGTGTCTGGGACATCACAGGTACTCAGCCAGTGTTTTTTTTGAATGAATGAGTTTTTCATCATTCATGTCTTCTGAGTCATTGAGTTGATTAGGTTTGCCATTGTATTTATATATATAAAATATATATTTTATACTCAGAATACCTATAGGTTTATGTGTTTGAATGCTTGCTCCCCAGAGGTCATAGAACATTCAAGACATAGGCTCTAAGAAATTAGTCGTTGGGGCTAAGCCTTGAGGTCTATATCCTGGACCCACTTCCTGTCCCCTTTCTGCTTCCTCATCTGCTCCCTTGCAGCCACCCTTTGCAGGACATGATAGACTATATCTTCACACGGTGAGCCCAAACAAGCCCTCTCTTCTTTAAGTTGCCTCTTGTTAGCCATTTGACCATAGCAACTAATAACTAATGCGCCTTATAAATATGAGGCGTTGAATTAGATTTGCGTATACTCTGGGGAATCCTGACTCTTAGCTCTCAGGGTAGAATATTAGACTCTGAGGATGCTGTTGGAGGAGCGAATGGGTTGACTGAGGCTGAATACAGAGGGAGTCAGGACTGAGAAAGGAAAATAACCACATTTTGGGATGTGAGGGTGTGGTAGTTTGAATGTAAATGACCCCCCATAAGTTCATAAGGGGTGGCACTATTAGAAGGTGTGGCTTTGCTGGAGTAGGTATGGCCTTGTTGGAGGAAGTGTGTCACTGTAGAGGCGGGCTTTGAGGTCTCATATATGCTCAAGCCACACCCAGTGTCTCAGTTCACTTCCTGTTGACTGTGAATCAAGATGTAGGACTCTCATTTCTGTCTGCAGCACCATGTCTGCCTGCATGCCACCATGTTGCATCATGATGATAATGGACTGAACCTCTGGGAAAGTAAATCACCCCAATTAAATACTTTCTTGTATAAGAGTTGCCATGCTCATGGTGTCTCTTTACAACAATAGAAAGCCTAACTAAGACAAAGGGGAAGGTCTTGCATGGGAGGGATGCTTCACGGACAGACTATTTTCAGCTTTGTTTGAGGCAATTCTAGACAGGAAAGTAGCCATCTCTCATCCATCCTGTGGCCAGAGCAACGAGTATATGTTGAAGTAAGGGATATAGATTGAGGAAGAAAGTGGTTTCTGACTAAAGGTAGTTTGAAGGAGTCTAGCAAAATGAGAAGAAAGGGATACAAATCTGAGGATGGAGGTATGAAGGAGAAGAATGAAGGGAAGTTCCCCAGGGCCTGTGGGCTGAGGTCAGTGTCGCTGTCCTTGGCTTCCAGTCCCTCAAAAGCCACATCAGTTGGAGCCACCCTGTTAGCACTCTGGTCCAGGGGCTGAGGACTTTTATTGTTAGTGAGGGTGAGAGTCAGGCGGCTTCTCCTTCACGTTCTTCCTCAGGGAGGTGGAAGGAGCTGGAGAATTGATGGGCCCTTTGCTTGGTGACAGTGGACTGTCTTCCCCATACTAAGCTTCAGCTTGTTGTCTGTAAGGTGCAAGATCCCGAGAATTCCTGGTGGCTTCTGGGAGCTGGTAAGTTTTCTGAAAATAGTGTTGCTATTCCAAATAGTTATTTTAGGAAGTGAAGGTTGGGGCTGTGGCACATCCATGGACTGCCACAGGCCTCTAGAATGCCTCTGGCTACAATAAAGAATTTGATAGTTCTTTTTGTCACAGACATGGTTTCCTCAAAAGATGCCAAATCCTTAACCCTAGAAGCTGTGAGTGATATCTTGGGTTGCCAAGGGTTGGAAGATATGATTTGGCTAGGAATCTTAATATGGGGAAGTTTTTCAGGACTATCTGTACTCTGAGTCCCGTCACACACTCATTATGAGAAATGGAGAAAGATTTAATGGCAGTGAAGAGTTGGAGGCCGTGGGAGGAGTCAGAGGCAGAAATTGGAGTGATACAGTCACAAGCCAAAGAATGCTAGCAGTCACTGAACCCTGAAAAGACAAGAAAGAGATTCTAAGAGTCTTTGGGCCCCTGGCAATGGGACCAGGAATTATCCTGGGCATATGAACTGGTTTTTTAGAGCCCATTCCCTATAAGGTGATGCTTTACTCAGCTTTGATACAGGGAGGAGGGGCTTGGTCCTGCCTCAGCTTCGTATGCTAGCCTGTGCTGACTACTCAAGGGAGGCTTTACCCTCTTTGGGGAGCTGGTGGGTCAGAGGGAAGAGTCTTAGGAGGGACTGTGGTCCTTGTGGCCCTGCCGACACTGTGTCTTCATCCCACAGAGATGAGGTTCAGACTTTTAAACCTCAAAGACTATGAGAGAATACATTTTGGTTTTCCTAAGCCAACCACTTGGTAGTAATTTGTTAAAACAGCCGTAAAACCATAGACTTCTTAATAGTTCAAGAAAGATAAGGACTTTTAACTTTTAAATAATCTTTTTATTGCTTGAGAATTTCAGACATACCCTTAAGGAATTTTGATTAAATCTATTCCACCAGTTAGTCCCCTCCAATTTATCTCCTTTTCCCTTCCCCAAACAGTGTTTCCTCTCAATTTCTTATGTCCTTAAGCCAACAAAACACCAAGAGTATTCAGTGTTGTTTGTGTGGGTGTGGCTGTAGGGCTGGCTATCTACTGGAGCCGAATCCCCGGTGAAAACAGATTTCCTTCTCCCTACAACCTCAGTAGCCATCGGTTGCCCATAGTCTCTGTCTTAGCTAGAGGTGAGATTTCATTATCCTCTCCCCAGCTATACACCATGGACCCTTTCGAGGTGGTCCTTGGTTATTGGCTCCCATTCCTGTGTTTACTGTGATGCTACACCCACCAAAATGTTTTGCTTTGAACTCTGGAAGGTCAGATGAGATCAATTTGAAGATGGAAGGTCTCCATGAATGACTGATTACCACACGGGGGTCCTAGTGAGCCCCAGGAACCAATGATGTAGCTTATAGGGAGTTACTCTTTGGCTCCAAGGTGATGAGCCAATGGTTCGATTATAACCCAAGATGATGAACCTCATGGCACGGGGCTGAGACTAAACATGGAAGATGATGAACCTCCTGGGCTGAGACTGAACATAGGGTGGGCTTTTTCAGTTTTCAGGGGCAGTTTTCTGTCTTTGCAGTTCACACTGGGTGGATATTAGTGGTTAAATGTGAGAAACAGGCATGCACGAAGCATTTCACCATTCCTCAGTATTTAAGGGTATATATACCTCCTTTGGGTTTTTTGCCTTCTCACCTTCCACCCACTGAGGAGATCACTCAGCCAGTGGTGTGCACCCCCTCTGGGAAACTGTTGCCCTGATCCTGTTTATTCTTTTCCCAACAGGAAGGGAATCATTACCTCAGAGTTTAAAGTAAACAAAGTAACACTTGAGTCACTGTCTCTTTTTTGTTGTTTTGTTTTTAAGGCAATATAGTATATAATTTCTCTCAAAGGCTTAGGTTTTCTTTCTTTTTAAAGTTTTGCTTTGGAGGAACAGAATTTAATACTTTTGTGTTCACTTTCGAAGTTTGAATTCTAAAATAATAGCACTTTTTTTTTTGTCTTACATTTAGACAAAAATATTCTTTCAGAAGGAGAAACTATGCTATTGGAACATTACTATAATTGAGTTTCTTCTTGAATCCTGGGTTCTCATCTCAGAAACCTATGTTTAAGGATAACTTTAAAAAATAGGCTGCTGTTATGACTCATGAGGATATAAAATGAACATGTGCCAGAGGTTTGATTAGTACACGTTTAAATGTGGGAACCAGATAGATGTCATACATGCTGGAGCAAATTTAGACATAAGTGCAAAATGGTTCCACCCACAGGGCAGAAACCACTTGGATTTTCTAGATACCACTGATTTGCATTTTTATAGTTATGAATCACTTGCAATATTATCAGTTTTCTATAATTTACAGGGTTGTATATATTGCCTATGGGCATCCAGAGGCAGCAGTAACCCAGCAGGGGCCTTCAACACTGTAAGTAATATTTTTTTGGCAGTTCCTTTCAAACTCCTTGGTAGCGTTTCCTGTCAAATGCCATGTCTTCTTCTCTGCCTTTTGGATCAAACTCTACCTAGAAAAGAACTGTGATCTTATAGACGAGGGGATTCCCTGGGAAAGAGATGCCTGGGGATCAAGTTTCTTTTGTTCTCAATACTGGGATTTACCAGTTGCTTAAGCTCTGAAGAACCAATGACATCATAAGACCTGACATCAAGAGTAGTGTCTTTCTCTTTGGAAGGCCAAATAGTGTCGTAACTACAGACAAATGTGCACTCACATTTAGCTCTGTACTACTGGCTGTGTGCTCTCTGCCATAGGTCTCACTGGTAAATGGGAATAATTACAGTTCCGACTGTTAGCCTGGTGACTGAGGAATTACACAGCTACTGCTCATTTAGAGGAAGTGCATAGTCCTTGTTTAGTTAGGTAACAGAATAGGCTAGTACCCTGAAAGCAACAAGCAGTACCTGACAAGAACCCAGGGCTAGGCAGTCATTTGTTGTTACAAATTCTCAGAGAATGACAGTCATTTGTGAGTCCACATCTTACCATTTTGGGAGCCTCAGCAGGTCTGCGCATAAGTGGTGGATGAAGGTCTTGGGTAGTAAACTCACAGCTGTCCTATCTATTGGGAATTATTACATCCTGGAGGACTAGAGTCATTAGCTCTTTGAGCCTAGAGACCCTACATTCTTTGAATTAGCCAGCCTCAGATTGAAAATATTATCGAAAAAAATCTGCACCTGTATTTCACATGTACAGATTTTTTTTGTTCTTGCCATTGTCACTTAAACCATATGACAACTATGCACATATCATCTGTATTGAATTTGATATTGTAAGCAATCTAGAGATGACATAAAATACACAGGAGGTGAAAGCGAGGTTCTAGACAAACACCAGGCCGTTTACTCTAAGACAGTGATTCTCTACCTATACTTCTGACCCCCTAAACCCATCAGAAAACACAGGTATTTAACATTACAATTCACAACAGCAAAATTACAGTTATGAAGCAGTAATGAATAATCTTGTGGTTGGGGATTACCACAACACGAGGAACTAACTGTATTCAAGGGTCACAGCATTGGGAAGGTTGAGGACCACTGCTCTAAGGAGTTGGGGGATTAGTTGTATGCAGTGGGTCCTGGGGCCAGTCTCCTGTGACTAAAAAAATATATTTAATTCTTAAACTTTAACCTAGTGAAGTACATTTATCTCAAATCATATGGAGACAGAGTTTAGGCTATTTTTCTTTTTTTATTTATTTGTACCCCTCCTGTAGTTTCCCCCCCTCCCTCTCCTATTTGTCCCCCTCCCCCTACCCATTCCTCCTTAGTTTTTCTTCAGAAAATGGCAGGCCTTGCATGGATATCAACCGGTCATGGCATATCACTCATACCATGAGACGGAGCCCACCCCTGATGGGCCGGTACCCGGAGGTTGGATAGCCCAGAAATCTAGGATAGAGCCAAATAAGACTGGCAAAATAAATAAATAAAAATAAAAAATAAAATAAAATTCGGAATTTGCTGTACTCATGGATTGGTGACTGGTCCAGTTGTCACCAGAGAGGCTTCATCTAGCAACTGATGGAAATGGATACAGAGACCGAGACATTAGGCAGAGTTCAGGGAATCCTTCAGAAAACCAGGAGGAAGGATTGTAGGAGCCAGAGGGGTCAAGGACACCACAGGAAAACCCATAGAATCAACTAACCTGGGCTCATAGGGGCTTGCAGGGAGCCTGCCACCTAGGCCCTCTGCACATATGTTAGAGTTGTGTAGCTTGATCTTCTTCCGGGACTCCTAACAGAGGGAGGAGGGCCTGTCTCTGACTCTGTTGATTGCTTTGGGGGACCCTTTCCTTCTAACGGGTTGCCGTGTCCAGCCTTAATTGGAAAGGAGGGTCCTGGTTTCAATGATACTTGATAGGTCATGGAGAGTTTTTACTTTTTTAGCTAGGTACACTGGTGTGTGCCTATAGTACCAGATACTTGGGAGGCTATGATGGGAGGTCATGGAAACTCAGAATTTTTGGCTAAGCTGGGCAGGAAAGCGCAGGCCTGTTTCTTATAAACAAATGAGGCTGAGAGGTTGGCTCTGTAGGTAAAGGCACTGGCAGTTCAACTATGATGAATTCCATCCTTGCAATCCACATAAAGTGGAAGGGGAGAACCCACTCCACAGTGTTTTCCTCCGACCTCCACAGTGTGTGTGCACAACAATAAATAAAACAAAGTGAGTCCTCTTTGTGGTTGTTCTTGTTTTGTTTTCTAAGACAAGGTTTCTCTATGTAGCCATGGTTGTCTTGAAACTTGCTTCATAGACCAGGCTGCCTCTGCCTCTCGAGTGCTGAGATGAAAGGTGTGCGCCACTGCCACCGCCACCGCCACCGCCACCGCCACCTTTAAAGACAGGGTCTCACTCACTGTGTATCCCTGTAACTCACTGTGTAGTCCAGGCTGGCATTAAACTCACAGAGATCCTTCTGCCCGCCTCCCAAGTGCTAGGATTAAAAGTATATATCATCATGCCAATCTAATAAAATAGTTTAAAGAAATAAATTTAATATATATTTATATATAATATGTTTATATATTATATATAAATATATATTAATGTATATATTTATATATTGTATATAAATATATATTAATATATTATATTTATATAAATAAATTTATATATAGACATACTTTTTTAGTGTAATGCTAGTTTTTTTGACATCTTTTTGCAAAGCACTAATAGAGTTTTATTTAAAATAGAGTTATTTAAAAATATATAGATTTGAAACCACCCTGTGTGAGTCTAACGAAACTTCAATGGTTGGAGCTCCAGTGTCCTTTACTATGTCTTGTTCACATGAAAACTGGAACCAGAGATGATGGTGTCTGGGTGACTCACTGTGGCTTCATACATCTTGGTGTTCTTTGTGTCCTTTCTTCATGGATCCTTTTAGAGGACAATCTTAGGAACTGCTAATAAAGGAATGACCAAGTGGGACCAATTGTCATTTGTACCCACGTGACTCCCAGCTCTACGTGGCCGAGGAAGGCTGACTTTCACTAGTACTTTTTACAACCATTTTGTTATCACAGGTCTACCTGTCTGTGCCGTGTTTTCATCTATATGGGCGGCAGTTTTGAAATTACATGTAGATGACAATCTTGTTTTCAATGAAACCATTCCAGCTGTGTAGGCTTCCTGGTGCCAGCCTTTCTCTAGAGAAGCCTTTGGCTGGGGATGTAGCTCAGAGGTAGAGGGTTGCTTAGCATGTTCAAAGTTCTGGCTTCAATCCCAGTCCCCACCCCCTCAGAAAATAATGCGATATTTATCTATAGTAGATGGTTATTGTCTCACTAACATCAGAGATTGTACATTCATGGCCACTAGCCCTGGTCCAAAGTAGGATGGATAACACAGTTAATAAAGATAGCTGTAGCTAGTATTTGAGTGTGATGACATCTGACTGGAAGAAAAGAACACACTTATTTTCTTTGGCTTGAGTGTGTTAGCCATTTCATTGTTTTATCTACTATCATAGAACTTGTTAAGCATTACAGAACATAAACCATGATCCCACGTTACCTCATCATTCTCTCTGAGTATTTACTCATAAACACCTGCAGTTACAGAGGGTTCCAGCCAGCACATTTTAAAATGGATCTTTGTTATCTAGAATTGAGTTAATTATGCTTTTTACTTCATTATATATTATCAGGATTACTTGGAGATAAGCTGAGGAGTCTGATGTCTTGAACAGTTTCTTTTCTTTTCTTTTTTCTTGAGTTATAGTTGTGTAATTGAACTCGGTAAATCTTGCACCATAATTGCTGCCTAAATTGTCTAAATATTAGGATAGCTTTTGGCAGTTTTGGAAAGTTTGACAACCACACAGACTTTTATGATAAGAATAAGGGTTTGGGTTCAGGGGATGAAGTCATTGCTTCTTCCACTTTTTGTTATTGCACAACTTTAAGGCTTAAATGATGGATGGGTGCATGGGGAGGTGATGGCTGGGGGTGGGGCTCCAGCAAATTGTTTTTCCATCGTTATAACATACTAGTCATCTTCAGAGGGTATCTCACATCAGGAAGGAGGTGGCTGCAGAATCTAATTCGGACGTGTCCTAGGAAGACTGTCATCTCATGAAGCAGCCTTATTTTTTCTCCAGCCCAGGAATCTTCCAGGTTCTTATACCATAGAACCATTTAACCTGGCTTTGAATCCTTCCAGGGGTAGGACACTCACCCATGATTACCTTTTTTTTTTTCTTGAAAAACTTTAATTATGAAAAATAACATGAATTTTCTTGAGCTTAACTGTGCTTTCATAAAATTAAAAAAATACCCCTTTGTGTGTGTGTGTGTGTGTGTTTGTCTTTCCTTGACAAAAAACCAATAGTGGTGATTAGCTTTAACTGTCGGCTTGACACATTCTAGAGTTACCTGGGAAGACCATCACAATGAGTGATTGTCTATGGGTTGGGCTCTAGGCATATCTATGGAGGACTGTATTAATTAAGTTAATAGACATGGAAAGACCTAGCCTAGTGTGGGTGGTACTATTCACTAGGCAGAGGGCTCTGAACTATAGGAGTAGAGAAACTGAGCCGAGCCTCAGCAAGTGAGCATGTGTGCATTCATTTCTCTCTGCTTTGATGTCATGTGACTTGTTGCTTCAAACTTCTGCCACAGTGACATTATTGCAATAGTGCATTCTAACCTGATTTTTTGGGAGAGGGGTTCAGTACAGAATCAGAAAGGAAACTAGAACAATAGTCATCATGAACATCACAAATCCCTCAAAGGATTGGCAGAGGCAGGGCAGGTCTTTGTACTTTTTGACTCGTGTTCCCTCAGTGTGATTTTGCCTGGGTTATCTTATAATGATCAAGGCAGCAAGGATTTGCGGGGTACAGGAAAGGTGCTCTCCTTATTGCTGTAGTGAAAGATGGGTGCCTTCTGCCAGCTAGTGGTCCAGATGCCATTGATGTTCAAAGGAGAGATAACCATGCCAACCTCAGCTGTATTAGAAACTTTCCCCAGTCAGGAGGTGTTGGCACAGGTCAGCGGGATTGTTATTTTTGCAGACTGAGACAGGAGAAAACTATTGCAGTCAGAGGCCAAGGCTGTGAAAAGCCTGGCAATGGGAAGCTAAACTGTGTCCACAAGAGGGGTAGCGGGGAGATTCCTCCTGGCTCAGCTTCTAGTATCTGGGAGGATGAAGGAAGTGGACACATTGAGCTCAGTGCTTAGGCAAGCTTGGTTCATTGCCCTGGGTATGTGTCCAGCCATGCGGTGACTTCATTGCGAGAACAGAGTCTTGGGTTCCTTAATCTGAGTGTGGTGATCCATGTCCACCCTGCAGATTCCATGGCAGAAGTGAGAACTCAATCTTATGACTTGACAGGCAGCAGAGGCTTGGAAACTAATGGATAGTTGTTATTATTGAGTTTTCCAGGCTCAGGAAGGCAGGAGACAGCAGTAATTCCTGCCTTGGGGTGCTGCTATAATGTGGATGTGAAACTTCCTCACAGGTTTATTTGTTTAAACCCTAGGTCCCTTAGGTGGTGGTGCTTTGTAGGAAATTAGAGAACACTTAGAAAGTGATATTGTATGAATCCTAATTGGTATTAATGATAAAAATCTGGGGCTAGATATTGGGGCTAAAAGATCAGAAAGACACAGAAACAAGCCACAGACACTTTTTACCTTGCTAACTCCTCAGCTGAAAAGGGTAGATCCTCTCTCCATGAATCCTCAGACTAGATATTGAAAGTGAACCACAAGATGAAATATAAGGGCAAACCCTGTCTTCTTTTGCCTTATATCCCTTTCTTTGCTCAGCCACATGACTTTCTTCCTAGTGCTGGGATTAAAGTCATGTGTTTCCCAAGTACTGGGGCACAGGCATGGGATCTCAAGTGCTGGGATTAAAGGTGTGTGCCACCACTGCTTGGCTCTGTTTGGCCTTGAACTCAGAGATCCAGAGGGATCTCTACCTCTGCTTCCCCAGTGCTAGGATTGAAGGTGTGTGTCACCACTGCCTGACCTCTATGGCTAACTCTGTGGCTGGCTCTGTCCTCTGATCTTTAGGCAAAGTTTATTTCTTTAGAACCTACACAATATAGGCTCCACAAAGTGGAGGTTGGCAGGAGGAAATGGGTTGCTAGGGCTTGGTTTCTCAGGACTATATAGGATTATATGGCACAATCTATCCAGATTAAGTCCTCTCAGGTGTAGAGTAATTGGTAGTGAAAACTGGCAGAGGCAGCTTTCTTGAGGCAGAGGAGGATGGTGGCAATGGCTGTGGGATCATCAGAGGGGCCACGCTGATGGAGGAGATCAAGGTAGTAGGACTGGAAGCAAGTTTGAGGTCTAGAGCAAGAAGAGGGGAAAGGTCACCTCAAGTTTTTGTCAGGAGAAGGAATGTTAGGCAAGACTGGTAAATTCAAGACTGGGCATGTTGAGGAAGAAGTAGGTGTTCACAAACTCTACTGCATAGAAAGGAGAATTCACAGCAGCTGGAATGGGAGGTTGGGCTTTCGGAGTGAATGCTAAAGCTCTGCATAGAGAGAATTGCTCCATCTCGGTCGTGAGCTAAGAACACAGGCCAGAGCATGCGAGGGCTGATGGAGATTGCTTGGATCCTGTGACTCAGCTGGGCTCTGTGGAAAGGGAGCTGGTGTCAAACAGGGCTCATCTAAAGCAAAAGGTAGGGGAGACCTCATAAGAAGCAGCATAACAAACAAATAAACAAACAAAACAAAAGGAAACAAAAAACTGGTGGGCACACCCTGACACAGTTTAGAGTATCTTAGAGTTGTCAGGAAACATAAGTTTGACAGTGCTTTACACACACACACACACACTCACACACACACACACACACACACACACACACACACACACTCATTCACTCATATACACAAAGTCAATCCAAACACCCTCTATTATAGAGACCAGTTGGCTTCCTCAGAAGAATTCTCCAGGAAATCCTCAGCCCTCCCAGGGAAATGTGTTTATATTTAGAAGGTTTTCAGAGAATGCCTATTGTTAAAATTCATTTGACTGGGTTATCATTTGGAGGCTGTGAAAATGTCACCCATGTGTCAGCTGTGATGAGCGGACTTCTTTTCCTATTGAGGACCATGAGGTAAGAGCATGACTCTGTCTTTGGTGGGTGTTTCTTCCTGGCACCATGCCCATTGGAACCTGGAGAGTGCTAGAAGGGTTAGGGGTCCACATGGTCAGCTTGACCTGGCTCTCTGTTTGACAGATGAGAAAATGTGAGGACATGGATTCATCCTTACAAAGCTTTGCTTTCAGAGAAGCATTTGGTACTTAAGGACGGAGTGCCACATAGCTCATAAGAGAAAGAGCCTGTATTATGGACTGACTCATTCTGCACAGACCAGGTCTTCTTGACTTGTCCAGAAGTGAAGGGACCAGATGATGACTCCCAACAGGAGAGGGTGGATATGCACAGAGACTTATTAGAAACATCTAACTACAAAGCTTGATTGAGGACAATAGCAGTTGGATCTTATTGATTATTGTAGAACCCGTATAATTAACTAGTTGACTTTTCTTTTTTTTTCCTTTTTTTAAATTATTATTATTATGAACAAAGAAGTCACACTTTCTATCCTTGTATATCCCAATTCAAGGTACCCTCCCCCCTCACCACATCTTTCTTCTCCACAACTCCCCATTCCCTCCCTGGGCAGGTAGCAGGCAGTCCCATGTTTCCACTGTCCCAATATTGCTTAATTCAGTCTCCACTCCTGGCAGATCCAGCTTTCTCCCCCCTCCCTCAAGAGTGAGTCAGGTGTTCCTCTAGGGGCAGTGGGATTGAAGGAGTCAGTCCAGGGTGTTTCTGATCCCAAGCTATTCAGTGGTTGTGGTTTGCAGCTTGGGCATGCTTTGTTTTTTTCTTGTTTGTTTGTTTGTTTAGAGTCCACTAATGAGTGAGTACATCCCTTGCTTATCTTTCTGAGTTTGTGATACCTCATTCAGGAGGATATTCTCCAAATCCATCATTTGCCTGCAAATTTTAGGATATCATTTTTTCTTACTGCTGAGTAGTACTCCACTGTGTAGATGTACCACAGTTTGTTAATCCATTCTTCAGCTGAGGGACATCTAGGTTGTTTCCATGTTCTTGCTATTACAAATAATACTGCTATGAACATAGTTGAGCTAATACCTTTGGAGTGTGACTGTGCATCTTTAGGGTGTACACCCAGAAGTGGTATTGCTGGATCCTTGGGGAAATTGATTCTCAGTTTTCTGAGAAATCGCCATACTGCGTTCCAAAGTGGCTGAACAAGCTTACACTCCCACCAACAATGGAGGAGTGTTCCCCTTGCTCCGCATCCTCTCCAGCATAGGCTGTCCTCTGTGTCTTTTATCTTAGCCAATCTAACAGGTCTAGTTGACCTTTCTAATGAGTGTTTCCTTTGGAGAAAAGAAGGAAGGAAACCGTTGTCAATGGAGGTCTTTACAAAGCATTAGCAGTCTTGAGCATTCATGGAGGATGGATGTTTTGCCAGGCACCATTAAGCATGTCTTTTATGGATTATGGCTCACTTTAGCGTGTTTATGAGAGAGGTACAGTTTTGCCCATTTTTAAAATGAGGTAACTGAGGCTCCAAGAGGTGAGGTGGCCTGCCCAAGGTGGTTGTTCCAGTTTTCTTTCATTTGCTGTGACAAACACCACAACCATAAGCAATTTATTGGAGAAAAGGATTTATTTGGCTCTCACTTTCGGATCACCGTCAGTTGTCAAGGGAAACCAGAGTGGAAACTTGAGAGCTAGAGCCATGGAGTGCTGCATGCTGGACTGTTCCCAGGCTCAGGATTAGTTAGCATTCTTACACTGCCCAAGATCGCCTGCTCAGGAATGGTGCTCCCCATAGTGGACCGGGCCCTTTGACATCTATTGTCAATCAAGACATTCTCCCACAGACATGCTCATAGGCTGCTCTGATCTGGACAATCCTTCAATTGAAACTCACTTCTCAGATGACTAGAGTGTCAAATTTTCAATTAAAGCCAAATAGGCTAGTGGGAAAGCCAGAAAATGATAGAATTAGAATTATACCCATTTATTTTACTCTAGAGCCTGCACATGTATCTTTCAGCTTTTTACTCAATTGCCGAGTAACTCAGATATCCTCTGTGGTGGTTTGAAGGAAAAGGCTCATAGGCTTAAGCACTATTAGGAGGTGTGGCCATGTTGGGTAGGTGTGGCCTTGTTGGGTAGGTGTGGCCTTATGAGTAGGTGTGGCCTTGATGGGTAGGTGTGGCCTTGATGGGTAGGTGTGGCCTTGTTGGAGGAAGTATGTCACTAGGGGGTGGGCTTTGAGTTTTCAGAAACTCAATTCAGGCCCTGTGGCTCACTCTCTCCTCTAGCTGCCTGCTGATATGTGAACTTTCAGCTCCTCCTCCAAGCCTGCATATTGTCAGGATAATAATAGACTAAAGCTCTGAACTGTAAGCCAGCCCCAAATCAAACCTTTATAAGAGGTGCTGTGGTAATGGTGTCTCTTCATGACAATAGAAACCCTAAGACAATCCTCAGAGCCTTGCAGTCAGATGGCGAAGGTACCTGAAACAGTGTCCCTGGAAGAAGTTTGCAAGAATGGGTGTATACACACCTTTAACCTCAGTATTTGGGAGGCAAAGGCAGGTGGATCTCAGAGTTTGAGGCCAGCCTGGTCTGTGGAGTTCCAGGACAGCCAGGGCTACACAGAGAAACCCTACCTCAAAAACAAAAAATAATAAACAAAACAAAACAAAACAAACAACCCCCAAATCCCCAAAAAACAACAAAAACACCCAAAAGAACTAAAAAAAAAAAAAAAAAAAAAAAAAAAAAAAAAAACCAAAAAAACAAAAAAAAAAAAAAAAAAAAAAAAAAAAAAAAAAAAAAAAAAAAAAAACCCAAACAAAAAACACCCAAGCAACCAAACAAAAAACAAAAAACGAGAAAAAGAAAAAGAAGTTACAGGAGCAGTATTCATACTGTGGGAAGGAGAGACCATGCATGAAAGCTATGAGAAGACAGATTTAAATTTACTCCAAAGAAACATTTTTGAGGAATGAATCCTTCCCAGATAAGGTGAGCTGTTGGGAGGTCTTATTTTTGTAAGTGCTTGCTTTGAGCAGGGTATGGAGGAGGAATCTGAATCCTTGCATGAGCCTGTACTCATTTTGAAAGCCTATGGCTTAAGCATTTGCTGTTTGATGAAATGTCCTGAGGAGACACTACAAGCATGTCTTCCCTCTATGGATAGGGAACCCACGACAGACCAATGTACAGAGACCAACGAAGTTCAACGTGGTGAAGCAATTGAGCTTTACTGTGGTGGTTACTTACTGTCTCAGTTAGGGTTTCTATTGCTGCGAGAAAACACCGTGATCAAAAAGCAAGTTGGGTAGGAAAAGGTTTTTTTGGCTTACATGTTCATATCATTGTTCATTACCAAAGGACAGGACTGGCAGGACAGGAACAGGATCCTGGAGGCAGGAGCTGATGCAGATGCCATGGAAGGGTGCTGCTTACTGCCTTGCTCCTCATGGCTTGTTCAGTGTGCTTTTTTTTTTTTTATAGAACCCAGGACCACAAGCCCAGGGCTGGTATTATCCACCATGGGTTAGATCCTCCCTCATTGATCATTAATTGAGAAAATGCCTTACAGCTGCATCTCACGGAGGCATTTCCTCAGCTGCATGACACTAGCTTGTATCAAGTTGACACAAAACAAAAGTGTCCCTCTGGTACACTTGCTTACAGAGGGATATGGGTGAGGGGTTAGTTACAGGAGCAGAAATTACAGACAGCTCATCACCAAAATCCACCCCAGCAAAGGTGACAGCTTACAAAAGCTAGGAACCTGGAGCACACTGCATAGCCTGCAGGCAGCTCAACAGCTTGGAGAGTATCCTCTCCCAGTGACTCTGATCTAAACCAATTCCAGGCTGCTGGTCTGACCTCAGCCTTTTTTTTGTATCTGGTTTAGCTGAGAGTCTTCAGCTCAGCTTCTTTACTTGGGAGGGAGGGAGGGGCCTAGTGAATCTGATCTGTTTCAGGGACTTCCTGAAGTTCTATTGAGTTGTTTACCTTCCTGCTTAAGGAGCTTCCCTGCAGGATGAAATGGTTTGGTTTTAGAGCAAACTGTTACCCAACAGCATTTGCTACATCTGGACCAATTTGTTTGTACACGTTCTTATAGACACCTATGTACTTTAAGATTAAGCTATTTGATGGCTTCATATATATGTGCTTTACAAAGCAACTTTATTGGGGCTGGAGAGATGGCTCAGCAGCTCAAAAGCACTTGTTAGTCTTCCAGAAGACCAGAGTTTGGTTCCTTATATCCATATTGGATCAGACTTTGTTTCTCAATACCCATGTTGTGCAGCTTACAACCACCTATAACTATAGCTCCAGGAGATCTGACCTTCTTTTGGCCTCTGAGGGTATGTACTACATACACACATGCACATACACACAACATACATACATGCATGACACACACAGATACATATTAATAGATGTTTTAAAAGACAAACTTATTGAGATATAGCTCATATAGCACACAATTCACCCATTTAAAGTGTACAATTATATTTTTTGTGTATCACTTTAAGTCTGTGGCCGGATATATTTATATATGATATAGCTCTATAGATTTTATAAAATAGCACAGGCTATGTCTAGCATTATCAAATTTTAGAAAGCTGGAGTTGTCTTGGGTCATATATTTTCAATCACATCTATAATTGCCAGGGCTCTACTTCGCTTCTGCATGGACCACTCTGGATGATTTTTTGGGCTTCTTTGTGACCTGGGGACCAGGTTCTGAGAAAGCATAAGTGTTACTGCCTTACCTTAATGCCTAGGCTTACAGGTTCATAGCGGCACTTCTGCATTTCATTGGTTGGAATGGTCCTGGCCCAGCTCAGAATCAAGAGTAGAGGCATCAGCTCTGCTTTTTGATGGAAGGCATAGAAGACACTGACAAGCAGGGATGGGGTTATTTATATATATAAAGAACATTTTACCCACTGGGAACATCTTATCAGTTCTATACTGTAAGAAAATTACTGTAAGCCCAAGCTGGTTAGGGCTTATTTGTTTATTTATTTTTCTTCTTTCTTTCTTTTTATTTTTATTTAAAAGTTTTAAAAGTTTTTATTTTCATTTTACATACCAACCACGGTTCCCCCTCCCTCCCCTCCTCTAGATCACCTCCCACCTTCTCCTGCACCTTCCATACACTCCTAAGAAGAGGTAAGGCCTCCCTTGAGTAGTCAACAAAGTCTGGCATGTCAAGTTCACACAGGACCAAGCCCCTCCCCACTGCATCCAGGCTGAGCAAGGTATCTCTCTATAGGGAATGGACTCCAAAAAGCCAGTTCATACACTAAGGAAAAGTCCTGGTTCCACTGTCAGGGGCCGCACAAACTGTTAGGGTTTATTTGCAATGATAAAAAGTTACTTACATAAAAATTTAAAAGCTCTTTTCACCATCCATTTTCTTGGAAAACACAAAAATATAAAAAATTAGGTAATAATAACATCATTATTATTGAGTTCACCATCAGCTGTTGTTTAAAAAGCTCAGTCTAATGAGCTGTGGCAGTAATTTACTTAAGAACCAGCAGCTTTCAGCAGAAAGGTAGTCTTTGATGAAATTTGGTCTTAATAATCATTCAGACTTTTCTTTGCATACTGATAATGCACTGTTTTAGCTAGACAGCCTATCCAGGAAGCCTTATGGGTCTCTGTTCCTTCTACCCTGGGGGTTAGAACATGCCTGCACTTGAAGCTTTTACATGGGTGCTGAGGATCTGAACTCAGGTCTTCAACTTCCAACAACTTTGCCTACTGTGGTGGTTTGAAAGAAAACGGCCTCCAAAGGGTGGCCTTATTAAAGTAGGTGTGGCCTTGTTGGAGGATGTGTGCCACTGTGGGGTCGGGCTTTGAAGTCTCATATATGCTCAAGCTTCTCTCAGTGTGACAGTCTACTTCCTGTTGCCTGCATATCAACATGTAGCATCTACCTCTCCAACACCATGTCTGCCTGCATACTGCCCGACCTCACCATGATGATAAAGGACTGAATTTCTGAACTCTAAGCCAGCCACACCAAGTAAATGTTTTCTTTGTAAGAGTTGCCACTATCATGGTGTCTCTTCACAGCAATGGAAACCCTAACTAAGATACCCACTGAACCATCTTCCCAGACCTCCAAACAATATGAACACATACAAGAAGCCATCCCAGTACATGGATAAAAGAGGATTTGATTTGTTTATACTTTTGGATGCTTGGAATGGAATTCCTGACCTTTGCACATATGAAATGCTCATTCGACTGCTGAGCTATACCTTCTGCCCTAAAAGGAACGTTTTAAATTCGTGTATTTATTAGAATAATTTCTCTATTTATAAAAATGTCAGCAATGAGAAAACCCGTTATAAAATTTAATGTTATGAACTATTGTTTTGAAAGGAGGGCTTTGCTTATTTCTTTTCAGCCATGACATCACAGGCCTTGGAGTCTACAGTTTTATTTCAGTTTTAATTCTGAAAACAGTTAGGTCATATTTCACAGCAAAGGGTCAGTAGCCAGGGGATTAACTAGTTACAAACAGGTCTCTAGCCTTGTGGTTCCCTTCCACTTGGAGGAGTGACCTCGGATTCACAGAGAGGCGTCAACTGTGGGCCTGCCCAGTGTAAGGAGTGTAATGGTTGAAGTCCTTGGGGCTGCGTTATGACCCTGCCCAGTGTATGCGTTTGCTAATGAAACTTGGGCATCAGTGACCTTTGGAAGCATTTTTATTTTAGGGAGGAAAAGCCTTGGCATGGCGTGGATGGCATTTCTTCCAGAGTGTTCCATCCAAAGTCATATAATACTGCTATTAATTCACCTTCAGGAATGCTGTCGGAGTAACTCAAGCGGCGGTTTAGAAAGGTTTTGACTCAGCCATTTTTCATTCAGTTCTGAGGAGCAGTTTGGAAATGTCTGGAGCCTGAGGAGGATCATGCAGTGCTTTTTTTTTCCTTTAGTGTAGCCTACTGCAGACAGTTTTTTACTTTGAATGATTAAGTGTGGGAAAGAAAGAAACAACAGTAGCTAAGTGTGTTTGATTCAATGAGGAAGGCTGTTTTACGTTAGTGTAAAATTCCAGTGGTTGAAATAAAAGCCTGTCTCTCTAGTGCCCCCTCACACACTGTGGCAGAGGGTGTGGGTAGGATGAACTGGAGAGTGGGGCATAATGACTGACACCTGTCTGGTGCTGCCTTGAGTCAGAGATCATCCTAAGTGCTTTGCATATGTTAACAAATCTACTTAGATGCCCTCATTTTATCATTCCCATTTTATAGATGAAAAGATTGAGGCACAAAGATAATAGAAACAGGCCACATTCTTTAGTCTGTGTTGGCCGTCTGGCTTCTGTGAAATATGGCTATTGGACCATGAAATATCACTATGACCCTCCCTAATCAGAATAAGTTACATTTTATTTTCTTAGCTTTTTTCCCCCTTCAATTTATCTTAAAACAGTTTGAGAGATTTAATTTTTAAGTTAATAGTCACCTCAGTCTTACAAAACTAATTTTTATTGCTCTTATTTTTTTTTAAAAAAAAAAACATTAAAAAGACCTGTCTTGTTTAATGATTTTGGTTGATGGAAATGAAAGAGGTCAGCTTTTCAGGACCAGTGAAAGGCTCAGGTGCATTTGCCTTTAAGCCCAATAGCTGAATTTGATCTCTAGGATCCCCATGGTGCAAGGGAAGAACCTGTTCCAATAAGTTGGCCTCTGAAATCCACACATGTGTTGTGCCATGCACACACAAACACACATGTGCACACTCATGCTACATAAATAAAAGAAGGCTGCTTTCAGAAAAAAATAAACATGCAGATAATACCAGATTTACTAGCCTATCATAGTATATAAAGAGTCACTTTTAGAGTTAAAACATTATGTCTCAATATAGTATAGCTATTGTAAAGTCAAGTGTATGGCACCCTATTTCCTATGTTGTTTATGTTGTATAAGTTACAGTCTTAAAACTTGAAGTATATTTAAACTAGCCTTTCTTTTTTTAAATTTTTATTTATTTAATATACATTGGGCTTTGCCTGCATGTATGCTTGTGTGATGGTGTCAGATCTTGTGGAAGTGGAGTTACAGACAGTTGTGAGCTGCCATGTGGATGCTGGGAATTGAACTTTGGTCCTTTGGAAGAACAGCCACTTTTTTTAACCTCTGAGCCATCTCTCCACTAGCCTTTCAAGGCAGCTAACAATTCTTTATTGAAAACAGAATGTTGAATGCACTGTAATAGTAATAACAGAGCGTTAGAAAAATCTCAAATGTGTAATACAACTTAAACAAAAGTTAATAAAGATATAATTGTGCTATCATAGGTAATCATTCATATTAACATTCGAGTATATGTATCCACGGATTTATTCTTCATTGACGCTTTTGATTATCATTCTAGCAGATGCTGTCCCCTGAACAAGGGCAAAGACATCCACTATTTCTCCCTTCCTGTGGAGCATCATCTCATGGGGTGACTAGATAAAAATGTGACCATGTTAGGGAGGAAGAAGTGCCTTGAAGAATAGAACATGGGAAGTGTCAGTAGAGGCAGAGAGTTGATGTTTTGGAGAACAGCTTTCTGGGGGAGCTGAGTGACAGAAGCAACCTGTGTGTATCCAGCAAGGGATGTCACAGGTGCAGGGGCAGCTCAGGCAAGCTCAGGGCCTGGGACCTGGCATGTGACAGGAGTGGTGACTAGGGGAGAAGTGGATCAAGCTGGCATGCTGTGGTTACATTTCACAAGAGGACTTGGAACAGAGAATGCCATCTGGTTTTGGTTTAACAAGGCTGCCAGAGAAGGAGTTTCTGGGCGGCAATGAGAAAAATGGTCAGATTCCCATTAGATTTAAAGAGGAGCCTACAGAATTTAGAGATGGGTTTGATGTGTGTTGTGAGTAAAATATAATAATAGCTTGGTATTATACGTTAAAATGTCACTTCCTTCATATTTTGAAATCATAACCCCCAGTACCTTGGGGATTGTTGTTTGTAGACATAGGGTCAGTGCAGATGTAGTGAGCTATAATGGGGTCATGCTAGCCTGCATACCAGTGAGTGTTGTGGGTGGAGTTAAGTGCTTAAAGAAAAAAGATATGCAGTATAGGAAGGAATAGAAGAAAGACATATGGAGGCAAAAATAATACCATCTGCAAGCCAAGGAATGCTCACTTGCCAGAAACTGGACGAGAGGAATGGAATAGTCTTTCTCCCAGACATCAGTGTAGACCAGCCCCTCGAAGACCTTAATCTTAGATTGTGGCTCCTAAAGCTGTATGGCAGTAAGCTTCTGTTGCTTCAGCTACCTGGTTGGTGGGTTTATTATGGTGGCTATAACACATGGATACATACACTGGGCCTCTGTGTGTGTGTGTGTGTGTGTGTGTGTGAGAGAGAGAGTATATAAATATGTGTGTCTGTCAGTGTAAATGAGTATGTGTGAGTGTATGAATATGTGTGTGTATGTGTGAACAGTGGAGCTGTTCAGGCAGATGGATACTAGGAAGGGCTTGTTGAAGTTTGGAATGGGGAGAGGAAACACAGAGTATGCTCAGCTTGAGAAGCCTGTCCTGCATGTACAGAGAATGGATTGATGTGACCGCTGGACACAGAAATCTTGAAGTTTTGTTGAAAGGACATAGCCTATCATCTAACTTGCAGAAAAATCTTAATGGAAATTAAAGATATGGTTCTAAGTGAGCTCACTGGCAGAGGTGTGCATGGAGCAAGGCAGCCCGGGAAATTGTTATACTTGGAGGTTGTGAAGGGAGCGGAGCCAGAGGAATCTGGGAAGGTGGGAAGAAAGGTGGCTGATGTGGCATCTCAGTAGTACAAGGAGGGAAGTAGTGAGGTTGAGAATGATCCACTATGGCCAGCACCGCTGAAGCCAAGAAGGAAGGGGACTACTCCGAATTTGGCAGCCTGAATGCCACTGACTACTCAGACAAGATCAAGTTCAGCAGAGTAAGCCTGATTGGCAGAAGGTCCAGAAAAGGTAGGATCTTCAAAACAAAGTTGGCAATACACTACAAGCTGTTTCATGTCAATGGAAGTTCTCAAACATTGCTTTTAATGACTGTATCACATTCCAGGATTCTTATCTCTTCTCTCTTTGTTCTTTGAGTAGGAAGAATGTTTGCAACTTTTACTGCTATAGCGATTGCAATACTGCAGTGGGCGTATTTGAACATTGTAAGATCTCCTATGTTAGGAATGAATCAGTTCAGTAGGATGTTTGTTTTTGGTGTTTCTCACTACACATTTCTCTTATACATGGTATTTAGTTGGCCAGAACACACAGAGTAGTGATAAATCACTCTGGTGATGGTACATGTTGTGGGTTGAATTCTTTCTCAGCTAGATTCACATGTTCGAGTCGTTTTTTTAATTGGTATAGTCTTTTTATTTATTTAATTGTTATTAGTCTTTTTTAAAATCGGTATAATGAAATTCCAGAGAGTGGGTAAATTTTTTTTAAAGAAGTTTATTTAGTTAATAATTTTGGAGGCTGGAAGTCCAAGGCTGTAAAGACTTCTTGATGGGAGCAAGTGTGAGAGAGGTCCCAAATCAGACAGAAAGCCAGAGGCTCACCAGGAATTCAGCAGCGCACTCTGCGGTAACTAACTGGGCTCCCTAAATTACTGTTGCATTTTTTATCAGGACTTAATCCCCCCACCCATCCTCCACTTCCGGAAGGTCCTGCTCCTTCTGGGCATCTCTACAATGAGGAGAACCGTTGCGGGGATGCACTCATGTGCAAACCAGGACCCCAGAGAAGACTGGAACACAGTCTTTAAAGAAGTTCTTAGTGAAGGAGAGGTGAATAGGGCAGACCTTGGTCTGTGTTAATGGTGTCTTTCTAAGAGGAAATTCAGACAGAGATGCCAAGTACAGATCACATGACCACACAGGGAGGAGATGGCCATCACATAGTCTCAGAGTACTCTTTTCTGACTCCCTGAATCCTCTGGATATTCTCTCCACATTGTACATTGTTCTCTTGAGTTGCCAAGGCTGTTGGTATTTCTTGTTGACTGTCTAGACTGGCCTGTAAGGGCTATGCTCTCCTATTTCTGGTTTTATCTCTGGGTTATGTGACAGTGTCCAGTGCAACAGTGTGCAAAGTGCTTGTTCAGTGTTTTCAAAGGGACAGATCAAACTTGCCTAAAGGCATGGAGCTATGGGAGGAGGCCATTTATTCATCATCTGGTGCACACCATCCTGCCTTCTCGCTAGTAGATGAGTTTATGCAGGACAAGTCACACTTTTAGATTTTTTGGTCATTGGCTCTCTCCCTCTAAGAATTTTTTGTATCTTAATCTTTTATGATGATCTCTTGTAAAATTTAATTAAAGTAAGTGTGTGTGTGTGTGTGTGTGTGTGTGTGTGCTCACGCACATGTGCGTGGTGTGCATGTGGAGGCCAGAGGAGGACATTGGTTGTTTTTCTTTATCACTATGCCCCTCCCTTGACACAGGGTCTCTCACCAGACCTAGGTTTGTGGCCAGCAAGAACCCCCATTACCATAGACTTTGCCCCTCACCTTGCTTTGGGGTCACAAGTGTGTGGGAGCACACCCAGATTTTTATGTGGCTGGTGGTGATTTGACTCAGGTTGTTATGCTTACGTAGTAAGCAGTCTTACCCACAGAGCCATGTCCCTGGACAACCCCATGATTATCTTAATATATTAACTCACAAACACTGATCAATTAAAAGTCTCTTGCATATATAGGTTTGTGTGTGTTGGTACATGCAGAAGCCAGAAGAGGGTGTTGATTCCTCTGGATCTGGAATCACAGGCAGTCATGAGCTGCCTTATGTGGGTGTTGGAAACCAAATTTTTGTCCTCTGCAAGACCAGTAAGCATTCTTACTTACTTAATTTCCAGCTCTATGTAGTGATTAAAATTTTTTTTTTGTGTATGTATTGCATATTGGGCTCTGATTTTTTGGAAGAAAATTCTCCATTTTTTTAATGAAAAGTTTGTAGCTTAAAGCCAGCATTTAAGAGAGGACTCAACATTCAGAAGGTCCAGAAAAGATAATATGGATGTATTAAAACAAGCCTCAAGATTATTTAAGAATATGTTGTCTCCTCATTAGACATCATCTAGAATAAGTTCTATGCACATCATAGTTGAAGTTTGTCAATTTTAAAATTGCCAGGAGTTTGCATTTACCAGCTGTTAACTGGTATTTACTACCATAAAAGCACAAAGTAAATTTATTCTATTAATGTTAAAAGGAAAACCCTTAGATGGGTTTAATCTTTCTTTCTTTGAACAAAGAACGACTCACTCATAAATCAGGCAGTTCTCAGAGCTAGCATCACTGAGAACAACTGCCTGAGATGTGGGTAGGTGACATTTCTGGACAGTACAGTTGAATTGGTTTCAGCTTGGCCCCGTGCCTTACTTGAATCAGCTGCCTGTGACTGAAACTCCAGGGCTGTCAGACTGACTCACAGCTCTTTGTTACAAGAGTGGACTCCAAATAAGACTTTTGACTAGCTGACTTTCAGGTTGAGTATCCCTCACCCCAAATGCTTGCATTTGGATTGTTTTCTCCTGGCTTTTGTTATATCTACATATGCAGAATCTTCTGGGGTGGACTCATTTGAAGATGGAATCTATTTAAGTTTCATGTTTACATTATATACATTGCCTGAAAGTTGCACTATACATTTTTTTCCGTACACCTCTGGTTTGATCCATCACATGGCATCAGATGTAGAGTTGTGGTCATGTTGGTGCTTTAATAGTTAGGGGTTTTAGAGGCTCTAAGGTTTTGGAGTTTTGGGGATAGAGTTCTGCACTGAGAACCCCTGTCAAGAGATAAGGACTCAGTTGCAGAGAATGTCTCTCTGGCCAATGAGTTTAACTTGGAGGTGTCTGAGAAGCGGCTGATTGACTAGTGAGATCACACCATTCTAACTCACACTAGCATTTCCCAACACTTTAGAAATTTGTGTCACTTTTTATTTCTGATTTTGAATGGCTCTATGCTAACTGTACTGTGTTCAACCTTTTACAATTCCTTTGAAGTTTTTGTTGGTGTGATACCG
>PVIH01004519.1:50940-138937 GCA_004025045.1 Sigmodon hispidus
TTTTTTTTTTTTTTTTTTTTTTTTTTTTTTTTTTTTTTTTTTTTTTTTTTTTTTTTTTTTTTTTTTTTTTTTTTTTTTTTTTTTTTTAAACTTTATTTATTTATTTGCCTTGGTGTTTGCCTGGAACTGGAACTACAGACAGTTGTGAGCTGCCATGTGGGTGCTGGGAATCGAACCCGGGTCCTCTGGAAGAGCAGACTGTGCTCTTAACCGCTGAGCCATCTCTCCAGCCCCCGTTAAGCTGTTTTCTAATGCATCTGCTAGGATGGAGGAGATGATTCATCCATAAAGAGCCTGCTGAGTAAGCATGAGGAACTGCGTTTGGATTCCTAGCTTTCATGTAAACTCTGGGCACACTGGCACAGGTCTATAATCCCAGTGCGGGGATGGGGCGGGATCCCTGGAGCTCATTGGCCAGCCAGCCTAGCCCAGTAGATGAGATCCAGGTTCAGTGAAAGAACTTGACCCAAAATATTAGGTGGAGATAGCTGCACAGTGGTGGTGCATGCCTTTAACCCCCCAGCACTTGGGAGGCAGAGGCAGGTGAATCTGTGAGTTCGAGGCCAGCCTGGTCTGCAGAGTGCGTTCCAGGACAGCCAGGGCTGTACAGAAAAAACCCTGCCTCAAAGGAGGGAAAAGATGGAGAATGATCAGAGTTCAAGGAAGATGGTTGGACTGACCTCATGTTTGCACCTCTCCCCACAGACACACACTAGAAATAGAAGACAGTTTACTCTCACGCAGCACTCCTTGCTGATAGTTTACATGTCTGCCTAAAGAACTAAGTCACAGTATTCCTCCTTGCTTTTATTTGGACTTGTTTGGATGGTATCATTGATTTGGACGGTACCCATGGGTTTATTTTCCTCTTGGATTTTCCCCTTTGTCTTGATTGTCCTCCCTCCCTCCCTCCGTCCCTCCCTCCCTCCCTCTCTGCTTCTCTTTCTTTTTCTTTTTTCTTAATAAAGTCTCACTGTGTAGCTCTGCTTGGCCTGGGACTTGCTGTGGTAGACCAGGTTAGCCTCAAATGCACCAAGATCTACATGCCTTAAAGAGAACCAAGGCCATGCGTCAGGTCCCTGGGAGATGTGAGGACTGCTAAGTAACATTAAGGCTTCAAACTCCTGAAAGGAGTTGGAACCCAGTAATCCATCTACCTCCACCTCCTCCGTGCAGGGATTAAAGGCCTCTGCCCCCAAGCGTGGGTCTTTTCTTTTTAAGAAATGATTTTGGTCTAACTTTGTATAAGATAGCATTTACTATTTTTTTCTAGTGGTATTTTCTAAAGTTTTTTTTTTTTTTTTTGCTATTTTTTTAATTAGCAAGTGTTTATGTAGTCTAAACTGTAGACTTTAACATCCCCACCCCCACTGAGCACTTGAAAACAACTTAAAAACTTAAAAACAAACAAATCAACCTATAAAGCAGCAATAGTGAGACTAGAAACAACCTAGATACGTGTTTTTTTTTTTTTTTTTTAATTATGCGACATGATTTGAGTAGTTATTTTCTGCGGGTGATTTTTACAGTTACTGGTGGCATCAGGAGGCATGAGTTGGGCCCAGACAGGCACCCATTTTAAATTAAATCATGAGGCAATCTACAGTCCCGCTGAGCTCAGGGTAGAGAACCTGAAGCCTTTCACTTGGAGGCCTCAGGTGGTATAAAGGCATCAAACTCCCAAAAGAAGCCTTGTGATTCTGGGCGTAGCCTCGGTGACCTGTGTTCCATGTGATTTGTGCCTCAACCTCCTACTTGGTGAAGCTTTGTTTCGTAGAACTTCAGGCCATGTGGGTGTTAAGTGACAAGAAGGCCTGAGATGTGACAGTCTGATTAGAGAGAGGTAGGAATGATGACAGCAAACGTTACTGGTGACAAGATAGGCAGGCACAGACACTCAGACTCAGGTCACATTGATGAAAACTCCATAAAGTCGACTCAGTATATTGATGCATGATGAAATGTGACTCCTGCTGCTGGAAAATTCAGTTAACTCTTCACGATTGCAGAAGTCATTGGGAGGTTATGATGCTATTATTTTTCTCTTTAGAGATTGAGGAGTAAGCTGACCCAGGGCTGTTTACAAGGAAATCACATTATTTATTTGGGTTCAGGTACGGGAGAAGTTAGATCAGTCTTCAACTTGTGACCTCACTCTATGCTTCTTATACCCTTTCATATTGAATGACTTCAAAAGGGCAGCTGGGCAGGGCTGGGGAGCCACACAGGGAGCAACTTCTCACCTGCTGTCTTAGATCACCGGAGACACAGCTCAGCTCACATTTCTCCCCAGGACACATGTAGCAGACATGCTGGAACTTGTTTGGGAGAAAAAGCAAGGAGCAGGGAGAGCTGTGTGGGCTCGGGCAGGCTTTAAATATAACCGAGGGCTGCGCTTTTAGTTGAAAAGCAAAGGGGGTGGGGTTTCAGGGCATGGGTCGCTTCCTAAAAATAAAGTCACTGAACTTTGAGAGAACTTCAGGATTAGCTTTGTCAACCTGGAGTAGCTGCCAGCGGAGAGAAATTTGAAACTGTTTACCATTTGGGCCCCAAATGGAGCATTGATCCACTTGTGACTGATTCAAATGACAAAAGGAGTCTTGAACGGCCAGCCTGGGAGGTAAGGATGAGGGTCTTCTGCAGCCCATCCTGCACACACAGATCTTGACGATGGTGGTATTCTGCAGATCCTGAGCTCATTTTGTCTTGGTGGCAGTTTCTGCCAGCGGTGACAGACCACACTATGTTATTACTTTTTCACCTTGCTCCCAACTTTCTTTTGCTGGATAATTAAAACACTGATGTTTTTGTAAAGTAGAAAAGCATAAAAGGTTTGACAACAAACACCTACACATCTATCACCCATAGTCAGTCCATGTTATGTTTGATACTTATCTTTTATTTTGATTTTGTGTTTGTGTATATGTGTATTAGTATTAATATATACATTTGAGTGCAGGAATCTTGGAAGCCAGAAGAGGGATCAGACCCCCTGGAACTACAGTCACAGGTGACTGATAGCCACCTGACATAGGTGTTGGGAACTGAACTCTGGTCCTCTGGAACCACTGGGCCATTGCTACAGCCCCTCATCTTTTATTTTCAGGAAAAAAAATTGAGCCAGGTATGATACACATCTGTAATGATGACACACATCTGTAACGTTAGCACTCAGCAGGTGAAGCCTGGAGGAACATGACTTCCTCACCAACTTGGGCTATATAGCAAGACCCTTTCTCAAAATAGATAAATAAATAAACAAAGAAAACAACAAGAATTCCCATAAAGTGAAATATCTTTTCTTCTGGTATTACTGCTCTTTCCTCCCAGAGAGGACGTCATAAACTTAGTGTGATGTGATGCGTGCCCAATCTTTTGACATTGAAATACAACATTGTCATCCACAAAGTTTATACTCTGGCATTACAAAAGTAAACAAAAATTGCAAAAACAGTCTCAGAATGTTTTAAGTAAGTTTAACATTTTGTGTTGGGCTGTATGATGGTCGCATATGGTCTTTGGGTTGCAGGTTGGACATAAGTCTAGCATGTTCATAGGCATCCATAAAAGCACGTGGTTTTATTTTAAAATTTAATTTAATTTAAAAGTTACAACATGATCATGTAATTAAAAACAATATTATAGATGTAGAATTCTGGGGTTGAGGATTGCTTAGTGAGTGTAAGTTCTTGCTTGTCAAGTGTGAAGAAGACCTTAGTTCAAATTGTCGGTGTTTGTGTAATAGCTAGGCATGGCCTTGTGTGTCTGTAATGGCAGAGCTGGGGAGTGGAGACAAGTGTACCCTGGGAGCTGGCCAGCAGCATAGTGGAAATGGCAAGCTTTAGGTTCAGTGAGAGACCCTGCCTCAGAGGTCTAATGCGGTGGAGAGTAGGAAAAAAACACTACACTCAGCTCTTTTGGATCTTCTTATCAGTTATGATAGTTTGTAGATTTTTCCAGTGATTTGTAGACATACAAGTAGAGGAACTACAAAAGTTAATAAATTTGTTTCTTGTTTTCTGGCACAATACATAGACTGACTTTTTTTCTGTTTTTGCTTTGTCATGTTGCCTGGGCCCTGCCTGTTAGATTATTATGAGCATTTAGGCTTATTTCCAGAATTGAAAGGAATGCTTCTGCAGTGTGCTTGTAATATTTGCTGGGGATCTTGGTATGTTGTTTGTAGGATTTGCTGTAGATACCGCTTAGCAGAATAAGGAAATCCCTGTGTATTCAGGGTTGGCAAGAAGTTTTTATTTGTTGTTATGAGTAAGTCATGGATTTCACTGGAAGCTTTTCTGCATTCTTCGAGTCAAATCCTCATCTCCCTCCCTCTCCTTTTTTAAACATGGGGAATTACATTGTTTGGTCTGCTAACAGTAGGACCTTCCTTATGTTTCTAGAACTAATTCCACTTAATTTTCTGCTTCTGACGATTGACATATTTGCTTTGTAAACAATTCACTTAGGTATTTTGCGTCTATGTTTAATTAGTGGGTATTTTCATTTTCCTGTGGGCACTACTCATGTCTGTTCTTATGTGAGATACTGATTATTCCTTACCTCCCTCCTCCTCCCTCCTCTCCCTCTCTTTTAACAGGGTCTTACTATGTAGTCCAAGTTAGCCCCAAACTTGCCATGTAGCCCAGGCTTGCTTTGAACTTGTGGCAGTCCTCTTTGCCTCACTTTCTACTGTCCTTTTCAAAGAGTTTAATTCTGAGTTTTAACTTTATGTCATGATTCCAGCACCACAGAAGTGGACACTTCCAGGTTTTGATATGGTTGTACTCTGACCTCAGCCTGTATCTGAGGACTTGGTATTGGGTGACTGATGGAGATCCATTTGCAGGTCCCTAAGGTTCCACTTCTCTGGTCTTTGTGTGTTCCAGCCACTCCACCTCCTGAAAAGGACTCTGCCCTACTGCAGGGCAGATATTACCCCCATCCCCACCCCCGTGTTCTCCTCCCCATGCTGTTCTCCTAGACTGGACCTGAAGAGGACTCTGACCATTGTGCACATCTCTCCTCTCAGAAATCAGTCCTGTATTTTTGACTGTGGCACAGCAGACGGTTTATATCATGTATCCAGCCTTCTAAGGCTTGTTATTTTATCACAGGGGAAGGTCTCATTCTGTATCCTGGACTCACTTACAACTAGCAGAAATTCTGTGTGCTGAGTGCTGGTGCTGTGGGATTATGCTTTTGTACACTAAATATTTGCCATTGAAAATATTGATTGGTCAAGTAGCTAGACAGGAAGTAGAGGCAGGGCAAGGAGAATTCTGGGAAGATGAATACATGGTCCAGCCACCCAAGAAGCAAGATGTAAAAATACAGGTAAAGTCAGGAGCCACATGGGAATACATAGATTAATAGAAATGGACTGAGTTAAGTTATAAGAACTAGTTGGTAATGAGGCCGAGCCATAGGCCAAACAGTTTGTAATTAATATAAGCCCTTGTGTGATTATTTGGGACTAAGTGGCTGCAAGACTGCTGGTTCAGACTTTGGGGCTAGGCTGGGCCAAAAATTTATGGTCTACATGATGGGATTAAGGCATGCATCACCATGACTGACTTTAGAACCTTTAAAAACACTTTTCTTTTTCTGAAATAGAGGCAAACACTGTGCTTTCTTGAGTTTTGAGCATAAGTTTTTTGTGGGATCATCTGCTTTATCCACTATTAATATCTCTTAGGAACATTTTTCCCCCTGTGTTTGCATTTCTGTATCTGTCTTTCTTCACCTAGTTCACCTC
Source organism: Sigmodon hispidus (assembly GCA_004025045.1). NCBI lineage: Eukaryota > Metazoa > Chordata > Mammalia > Rodentia > Cricetidae > Sigmodon > Sigmodon hispidus. The sequence continues at coordinate 56,699 of PVIH01004519.1, forward strand.
AGCTGCTTTGCTGCTTTGTGCTAGGACTTCACCAGCTAGTCCCAGATCTTCCAGCCCAGGGCAGTGTTCTTTCCCTTGGTCCTTCCATGCTTTGTTTCCCTCTGCATGGTTCTACAACTACAGAGATAACTAGCATAGGCCTTGGGTACTCGCAGAATAGTTCTGAATATTAGTGTTGATGGACCAGCCACTACTTGAAGGAATGGAAGCTATTTTATTGGCAGCTAAACCAAGTCTAGAGGTGAGGACATTATTATGCAATGGGGGTGGAGCTGTTTTTACTAAAGAGTCACCCTTTCATCCCAGCCTCAGATAAAGGCTCTGGGCTGATCTGAGCTCCAGCCTTGGGATCCACCTAACTGACTTTTGAGATTGTCTTTTGACCTCCATGTACATATTATAGTGTCTGCCCATACACAATCAAACACAAGTATGTGCACACACACACACAGAGTAAATAAATAAATATTAAAAAGAAAGAAAGGAAAAAACCCCTACACACAAAATCTTACTTCCTTAACATCATAGTCCACATAATTCAGCAGTGTGGCTGTAATAAAAGGGCAATATAAAACACATATTTTGATCATAGTGAAAAATTCAATGATATAAAAACAGTTATGGTATGTAAATAATAAACTTTCAATTTAAAAACTAGAGACCTTGTGGTTAAGTTGATGAGTCGGTGGGTAAAGTGTTTGCTGCACAATATAAGAACCTGAGGTCAGTTCTCCTGACCTGTACAAAAGAAGTTGGGTACCGTGGTTCGTGTTTGTAACGCTGTGCTTTGGGAAGAGGCAGAGAAAGACAGATCCTCGAGGCTTGCTGCCCTGCAAGCCTGTTAAAATGAGGAGCTCCAGGTTCAGTGAGAGACGTTGTCTCAGAAGGAAGATGGAGAGTTGTAGTCAGTCAGGTGTTTCTGGCCTCCCCTAGCCCAAAGGTCCAGATGAGTTATGCAGCTGCTTAGTCTCAGATAATCACACAAAAGCTTATATTAATTACAAGCTGATTGGTTTATGGCTCAGGCTTATTACTTGCTAACTTTTATACTTTAAGTTAACCCATATTTCTGTTTATATTCAGCTACGTGTCTTGGTACTTTTTCTCAGAACAGCATTCTCATCTTCCTCCCTCTGTCTCTTGATGGTGTCTCTGCTCTACTCTTCTGCTTCCCAGCATTTTCTTAGTCTGCTTGCCCTGCCTCTATTTCCTGTCTAGATACTTGACCAATCAGCATTTTATTGAACCAATTGGAGTGACAAATATTTACAATGTACAAGAGCAAGTCCTGCATCAGGAAGTGGCAGTGGAAGATATGTGTAGTCAACCTCTGGTTTCCAAATACATCCTGCATAGGTGAGCACATTAGCACACTCACCACACTCAGACTTACACAGCGAGTATGTGAAACCTTGCTGTTGGTATGGTTCTCACATGTGAGGCTGGCACTAGTTACCATAGTCAAAGTATGCCAGGCTCCAGGTTCAGATTTGCAGTTCCTGGCGAGCCAGGACTGTGTATTTCCAGAGAGTTCCCCAAGAGTATTATTGCTCATTGTAGAGTACTATCCCCCATGTGAAATATACTTGCTTCTAAGAGACCACCCTGGTCTGGTTTATTGATGTTCCCTTATTGAAGAGGGGCTAAGGAGGGTCATTGGACCCTCATGTGAGGGTCTAACCGCTCCTCCCTTGCATTTGCAAGCAATTCTGCACAAATCTCATGTAGCTTTGGGATCTCTGGAGGTGCTAGAGTTCAGAGGCTGGGAAGAAGGTAATGAAGAAGCCACAGTCCATGCTGGATGAAGACTAACTCAGCTCTTGAGTCTTCTATGCTTCTGTGAACAATTTCTCATTCATGCTCTAAGTAAATCCAACAAACTCATTGATTTTCCAGGTTGAACATCTGAATAATCATTCTTTTGTTTGTGGTTGGAACCATATTAGGAGCGGGTAGACATGGGTGGTTTACATCTCATCAGGGAAAGAATTCTCATAGCATGGCTGCTTCTGTTCTGGGGACTAGACTCTGGCAACCATTGGTTTTCCTTAAGTATGAGCAGCTCTTGTGTGTATCCAACTTTCTTGTCTACTTTTGGATTGTCAGCCCCCAAATAATGACATGGAGACTTATTATTTATTATGAAAGCCTGGTCTTTAGCCTAGGCTTGTTTCCAACTAGCTCTTATAACTTAACTGATTTTTTTAAAATCTAAATTTTTCCACGTGGTTCTTCACCTTTCTTCAATACAGAACATCTGACTTCTCCGAGTCTGCTGGCAAAATCCAAGTATTTATATACTTGTTTTTCTTTCTCTCTGTCCCTGAAAATCTGCTTATTCTCTCTTGCCTAAATATTGACCATTTTCTTTATTAAACCAATCAGAAGGCATCTTAGGCTGAGACTCAGCTTTATAGTGTAAATAAATAATTTTCAACAATACTGTGCATGCAGCCCCAATGGTACTGGGAAAAAAAAAGCATAATTAAGTATGATCAGAGAGCATGGGTTTGGCATTTGCCTGTCACATGAGGGGTTTGGGGTTTGTATGGCATTAGAGACATCTGTCCCTGCTGTCTCAGTTCATGACAACCCCTGCTGCATGCTCCAAGGGGCTCCTGGTAGGGCAACTGAAATATCTTCTTCGAAAATTTATGGTAGAAGGGCAGTTTTGGAAGGACAGTTTTATTTTAACACATGGAATAGTCTTTTTCTTATAATAGGGTTTATTTTTGAAATTTTTATGCTTTCTTTGTATGTGTAGTCCGTGTATGTGTGTGTGCATATGCATGCGCATGTGTAGATATATTTGAGGCTAGAAGTCAATGTTGAATGTTTTCCTCTATTGCACCCCACCTTCTTGTTTTGACACTGTCTCCCACTGGACCTGGAGTTTGCCATTTTGGCAAGCTGTCTATTGAGATCCAGGGAATCTGCCCTGTTCCACCTCACCGATACTGACATCAAAACACCATGCCCGATATTTTAATATGGGCTTGAGGGATCTGAACTCAGGTCCTTACACTTGCATGACATGTACATTACCAACTGAGTCATCTCACCAGCCTGATGTTTTAATTAGAGGTTTTTTTTTTGTTTTGTTTTTTATTGCCTTCATCCTCTACTCTTATTACATCTAAATTTGAAGAAACAAATCCCATTCTTCCTTTAATCCATTTATGTTTTCCTAAAGACAGGTTCCTGTGACACCCTGTGAGTGGAACACAGGGTGATTTTAACCCTTGTCCTTTCCCTGGGGGCCAACTCTGTCAAGCTGTGTCATGCAGCCTGCCTGAGAAATTAGTAGCTATTTGCAGAACACCTTGGGAGGAAGGAAGGGCAGACATCATTCTCAGATGTTAGACTGAAGCACGTTCCTGACTGAAAGCATTAAGAGAATAGTGTATATATGAAAGCACCCAGGAGGTTGATCTCTGTCAAATGCACCCAATGGAAAGCTTGGTCCAGTACTCGCGTCTGGCTGCTTCTGTTCACTTGGATGGAACCCGTTCAGCCCTGTGACATTCCATAAATAATAGTGGCCTGGCAAGCACTTGGAGCCCAGCATCTCAGATCCAGCTACCAAGTTTGCTTAGTTAGGAACATGCTGACGAATTGGCATCCTTAACTCTAGAAGTACAGAGCTTTTGGATTTGAAATCTAGGAGTCTAATACGGAAGGGACTCTTGAGGACCACTTTAGAACTAGTAGTTCTTGCTCTGAAACACTCACAGTGACCTGACCAAATCTACAAAGCCAATCCCATCTCTGACTTTGAGTTCCGCTCCTGACTTCCTTAAATGATAAACAGTGATATATGGAAGTGTAAGGCAAGTAAACCTTTTCTTCTCCAACTTTTGGTCGTGGTGTTTCATTGCAGCAATAGAAACCCTAACTAAGACATAATGTCTCTGGCCTCAAACTCACAGAGATCCACCTGGCTCTGCCTCCTGAGTGCTAGGATTCAAGATGTACAACCCAGCCACTTTTAGAAAGGAAACCATTTAATTTGGTTTGGCTTATAGCTCTGAGGTTTAGTCCATTTCTACTGTGACAGCCTACAGGCAGACGTGGTGCTAGAGAGGTGTCGTGAGTTCTATATCTAGATCTGCAGCAGCAGGAGGAGGAGGGGGAGAGGGAGGAAGAGACTGGGCTTGGTTTGAGCATCTGAAGCCTCTCAGAGCACCCTTAATGTCTCCAAAGGGGCCACACCTTCCAATCGTGCCATTCCTTATAGCCCTATGCGGTCCATTTTATTCAAATGGCAACAGGATACTTTAAGATTTTTTTTGTATCTGTGGTATACTTTAGGAAGGCAGTTATAATACAGTGGTTAAATTGGTGCCTTTGGAGCCAGTTTGCTTGGGTTTGAACACTAACTCTTATATTTTCTAACAATTTGTTTGATCTTTGCTAGGCCACTTAACCTTTGCATTTGTTCCTTTACCTTTATCCATAAAATGGGCACACACACACACACACACACACACACACACACACACACACACACACACACATAAAGTACCTGTCACAAAGGTGACCACTAACGGGTATCAGGCGTCACTATCACCATCACCATCATCGTGACTTTCTCAGGGGAACACCCAATTGCACTGTTGACCCTTTGGAAGCACTAGTGAAGAGACTATTGTGTTTTTCTTCAAAACTATCTTCTGTTGTCTCCTGCAGCAAGCTGTGTCCCGCCGTGCCAGAATGGAGGGATGTGTCTCCGGCCTCAGCTCTGTGTGTGTAAGCCAGGGACAAAGGGCAAAGCCTGCGAGACCACAGCTTCCCAGGACACCGTGTCACCCGTCTTTGGAGGACAGAATCATGGGTCCTCTTGGGTCCCTCCTGAGCAAGCAGCAAAGCGTACTTCAACCAAGAAGGTAGACACTCTCCCGAGAGTCAGTCCAGTGGCTCAGATGACCTTGACTCTCAAGCCGAAGCCTTCTGTGGGACTCTCCCAGCAGATACATTCTCAGTGAGTGTTTTCAACTTGTAGCCTCGATGACACCCATAAACACACTGCTTTTAGACCACTTTCCTTGGCACAGTTGCAGAGATCTTGGGCAATACTATTCTTTCTCCTTCTCAAGAGTTTCCATGTGAGGTTCTAGTATCAAAGTCTCTTAAAGATACTTAATTTGATGAGTGACTTTACCCTAAGAATAAACCGTATTGGGACTAGGATTATAGGGGTCAGGGTGAAAGAGACTAATAAACATAGTTGCTTAATTATGGGGTTGTAAATTTAAGGATTCATTTTTGTGGGGTCTAGAGAGATAACTTATCAGTAAGAACACTGGCTTCTCTGCCAGGGAACTTGGGTTCGATTCCCTGCACCCACATACTGACTCACTACTGTCTATTAACTTCAGCTTCAGGAAATCTGCTGTCTTCTTCTGGCCTCTGCAGGCACTAGGTATCCACACATTACCCAGGCATACATGTAGGCAAAATATCCATAACACATAAAATAAAATAATTAAAAAAGAACTCAAAAATAATTCTTTTATGGGGTGGGGGTGATTTAAAATCCTGAAACAGCAATTTACAAGGAGAAACATGCATGTAGTTCTTTAATGGAAAGTTCTTTTTTTTTTTTTAAAAAAAACTTTATTTATGTATTTATTTTCCTTGGTGTTTGCCTGGAACTGGAACTACAGACAGTTGTGAGCTGCCATGTGGGTGCTGGGAATCGAACCCGGGTCCTCTGGAAGAGCAGTCAGTGATCTTAACCGCTGAGCCATCTCTCCAGCCCCTAATGGAAAGTTCTTTAATGGAAGAGATAAGCTTTACGTAGGAGAGTGAGTCACTGTGCAGGACTTCTCATCCTCAGGTTAAGTGTATCTAGTCTGTACCCTACCCTGTTTCCATGGAAGCCCAGTTTTAGAGAATGAGGCTGCTTTCTATTTATGGGAACTTTTTTATTTTCCTTCTCCTTGATGTTCGGTAGCACTGAACACGATGTAGACTCTGGGATAAGAAAAATGGTCCCTGACCTCCTGTGACTTTTGTGACAAACAGCCCAAAGAGGGACCCTTGTCTATCTGTCTCCTCTTAATGAGCAACTACACAGGGATAATAAGAGGCTGGGGTTACTACATCTATCACTTGTCATTTGTGGAGGAATGTCAAATACAGGAAGCCCCCAACTTAAAAAGGGACTTGACCCCAGTTCATTTGTAAGTCACTTGCTTGGAATTTAGAAGGCATTTCCCGCATGGAGATGAGTGTTCAGTTAGCCCAGCCCACAGAGGTCATTTGATCTGTTAAAAAGCCCAGCCATTCTTATTCATACATCTTGTTTGAAATGGCTGCCTTTTCTCTTCTTTCCCAAATCTCTTATTTTTCTTATTTTCCCCCTCAATATATTCTTGCAATATAATATTTTATGTTATTATATTAATGTTCTGTCATGGGTGGGAACCCTGTGGTTTTGATAACACATTTTATATCTCTTGATGAGAAGGAAGCAATGGTTTCTCAGAGCTCCCTGAGGGCCAGGTACTTGTTTAGAAATTTCATGAGTCACCACTTTATAACTCACAATGAGTCTGCACTAAATAATAGAAATTAGCCTCATTTTTACAAATGAGAAAAGCCAGCTTTAGGCAGTAGACTTGTTCACAGTCCCACAATTAATCGGGAAGTGGTCCCATTAGAGGGTAAACAGAGGTAGTCATGTCTTAGCATCCATCCTTAAGGAAGGAGGGGCCTGGCAAGCATTTACTGTGAAGGATGAGATAGTATTTCCTGCTCTGTGTGACAGTGGTTTCTGTGGTCAGCTGAAGCACACTGCAGCCCTAAAGCAGCATGGACCATATGTGACATTTACTTCATTCCCAAATCCCTTTAGTTATGGAACTGGAATTTCAAATTATAAAATACTATTGTTATTTAGACTTTTTTCTCAATCATATTTATCAATCCTCTGTGTTTTATATATATAAATATATATATATATATATTTGTTTTGATGTGGATGCTGGGATTTTTGCTGGTTTGTTCTTGTACAGGTATCCATAGTTGTGTGCACACAGCCACCTCCTACCCTGGAGATAGTATTTCACAGTGCTTCTTTCTTCCCATTCTCCAGCTTTTATATTCTTCCTACCTACATTTCCTTTATGTTCTTTAAGCCTTAGTGATAAGTGGGGGGATTAGTCAAGATGTCTCATTTACAACGGAGCACTCACAGTCACTTACACTCAGTACTCTGATCAGTTATGAATCTCTGCATTAACTGCTGTCCACTGGGAAAAGAAAGTTCCCTGATTCAGCCTGAAGCAGCCCAGCTTATGGATAGAAGCATAAATGTTTAGAAGGCAATTTGCCAGCCATTTAAAACATGGAACGGTCATTCTTGTACAAAAACAGGCTGTGGCTTGGATGAACTTGCTCACTCACCTCTTTCTCTAGAGGTTAATAGTGACTATTTTGGAGCTAGGACACAGATGTGACTGTGTGTCCCTGGAATGATTTATATCATGCTTAGACATCTCCCTTCTAGCATTGCTCTGATCTGAAGCAAATAGTTCTGCAAAAAATAGTTCTGCCTTGAATTTTGCTTTGGTGATCAGGAGTCAGATTACAGTGTATTGTGAAGATGTTTTTTTCTAGCCTTATTACTTATGTAAACTGTGAAGCAAGTTACAAGAAATGTTACTCAACTTGACTGTCACCAGCCACCATTTGAATGTGATTGCGGCAGTGGATTGTTTGTGAAATCCATTTGTCAGTGAAAGCTAAAGGAGTAACTTTTAAAAATTCTACTTCTTTAGGTGCGGGCATTGTAATTCACACAAGGATGTTATGAGGGAAAAGAGAAGGTGGTCCTGATGCTTGGGGATTGACATTTTTGGGGGACCCTGAGAAAATTAAGATAATGGTCAAGTCCTGACGACTGGACCATCTCAGCCAGCAGCCTTGAAGCTGTTCTGGGTGCAGAACTCTGAGGAAACTGCAACAGAGGCACTCTGAGTGGCTAGATCACCTGGGACACTCATTTTCATTGGTGTCTGGTCCCCTTCCTCTGAAAATACACAAACTTTCAAAGGTAACATACATATCTTCATTAATTTAAGTATTGACTATGCATTGTACACAAGCCAGCCAAAGATGACTTTTTTGTTTTATATTTGAGCAGGTAAAACATACATTACCTGTCTTACAGTTTTTTTTAGCTTTATTTCTTTATGTTTGTAGCCAGAATTTTCAGGGGTGGGGTTCTTCCTTGAACAAGGTTGAATCTATCAACCTTGAATGATTCTATAGCCTTTTGTTTTCCCTGGAAACAAAAGCATAACCTCTTCTTCAACATAACATTTTTTTACTTTCATTTTGAAGTTAAGACATTTTAAAAATATACAGGTTGGTTTAATTTAGCAGTTTCTATGATTCAGTGTCTCTGAGAAACTTTCCTTTGTTCATTGGCAATAAAAAAAAAATTCAAGGTCAACAAAACACCATATAGGATCCCGATTCTCGGTGTATTTCCCATCTCTGTGTGGCTTATTCTTTTTATTAGTAAACTATTTACTTTTTTCTATGACTGTCTATATTCGTTTTTCTTTTCTTTTTTTTTTTAAGTCTATGAACATATTTGAACACATTGTAGCCTGTTTAGAGTTTTTTCCCCCCATCTGGATCTGTCTTTAATAAGCATCTGCAGCATTTTCTGATGGCATGAGACAAATGAGATGCTATGACAGCCTCTGGGCATGGCTCTGCTTAGCATATGGTGCTGGTACATGGCATTGATAGTTGGTTCTAGTCTGCAAGCAACCTTTGTGCACTGAGAGACCTTGGTCACCAGGAAGGTATGTTTGACACTGTATTCCAAGCTTTTTTTTTTTTTTTAAAGCTTTTTCAGGCTTTAAGTGGATATACACATGCATCGGGATGCTGGGTGCCATTTGTAATGAGTCTTTCTCTGTCTCACTAGTCAGCTCCCAAATAATGACATGGAGACTTTTTATTAATTATGAAAGCTCAGCCAATAGCTTAGGCTTCTTTCTGACTAGTTATTATAACTTAAATTAACCCATATCTACATTCTTTTATATGACTTGGTTACTCTTCTCTGTATTTTCCATCCTGCTTCCTCTCTGTCTGGCAAATTTGCTCTCTCTGCCCTGAAAAATTATGCCTAGCTATTGGCTGTTTAGCTTTTTAGTAAACCAATCACAGTGATGTATTTTTACACAGTGTAAAGGAATATTTCAGAACAAGACTGCAGTTTCTCATGAGACTTGGCTTCTATAAGTGCAGAATCATTAGGTAAATAACTGTGGATTCTGCAGCTGATGTATCCTGATTAGAGCTGCCCCTTGACCTTGCATGTACATATGGGGTGAGATAGTTTATTCTGAAACAAATATGAATAGCCATGACCTGTGAACACAGATTTAGGCTGCTCTAAATTCCACGTTCAACCTGGAACCTTTTATTGAGTTTTTATAGTAACTTAATAAAGAAGGTTATAAATTAAGACATTTTAAAATACAGTAGTGGAAACATCAGGCAGTTGGTTATAGCAAAGCAGGGGAAACTCTGCTGTGGCCTTGGTTGCTATCCAGTGACATTTTTAGCTGTTGGATCTGTGAAACTCAAGGCCTGCTATATATTCCTAATCAATACCTATAATAGTGGACAAAGGATGGAGGAGGGTGGTAGATCCCCTGGAAATTATAGACATCTGCTATGTGTGTGCTGAGAAGAGAGCTCAGGACCTCTGGAAGAACAACCAACGCTCTTAACCGATGAGCCATCCCTCCTGCCGTAAGTCTTGATTTTAACAGGTGAAGTAGGAGATTAAGAATCATTAAAATGATCTACTTGGAGACATAAGGTTTTGTAAAGTGCCGAAAGAAATATTTTATATTCACTCTCTGCAATTTTAAGTCTTGATCATCATGGGTCCAAACAGCTTTCATTTAGTACATCTGTGCAGGGAGACATTATCCTCAAGACATGGGTAGTAACTGAGCTTTTTGGGAGTTTACAGTCTGCACAGGGCAGAGGACTCATGAATGATGCTGCAATATATGTTGGTTGTAGTTAGGGCTACAGAGAAATTAAACTGCAGATAGTGTCCTGGGAAAGCTGGGAGGGTGGGGAGGGGGTATTAGACAAAACCCCAGGGGTGGTGATTGAATAAGAGCTGTGGGAGGTGAGGGCAGGAGCCTTGTAAATATTAATACAAGGGGCTGGGCAGAGTCCTTGAGGTTGGACAGTGCCTGGAGAGTTTGAGGAAAAGCTCAGTCTGATAAAATTGTTTTGTTCAAATGGCAGAGACAGGGGGCCCTCATGGGAGCAGGTGCAGTATTAGATTAGATTAGGCAGGCTGCTGTTACACAGATTGGTTTTTACCTTTGGCTTAGTTGATTTTAAGGAATTTGACATTGAATGGGATACGTACAAGGCTCTGTAGAGACTTGAAAGAAGAAGCAGTTGTTTCCAGATGTTGGTGTGTTGACAAAGTGGAATCTCAGAGTGCTCTCTGGAGAAGGCAGTCTGTGGATTTAAAATGCAGCAAACTTGGGCATGCAGAGCTGAGAAGGGTGTGTCCAGAGAGGCAATGAATGATTCAAGAGCTTGGTGGGCTAGTTGTAACTCAGCAGTCTGAATCACCAAACATGCCATGCCTTGATGGACGGGGTGTGTGTGTGTGTGTGTGTGTGTGTGTGTGTGTGTGTGTGTGTGTGTGTGTGAGAGAGAGAGAGAGAGAGAGAGAGAGAGAGAGAGAGAGCGCATGTGAGGAATTCTGTAGGCCTAAGGCTATGAGCTTTGGCTGGATCGCTTTTGATATGGCAGACAAATGATGACTAGAGGTAGCCATCTCATAAGGCTTGGCTGATACCTAGGTGTATTAATGAACCAGGAGGCCTCAATGTCAAGGCTGCTGATACGAAGCCTCAATTCTGACCTAGAAAACTTTATCTTCCCCACCCCCAGTGGACCTCCATAGAGCTGCCCAGTGCCCTCTAACATGGCTGTTGACTTCTGAGTGATCCTAAAGCTGGGGAGCAGAAGGAAAGCCAGGGTACCTTTGTAGCCAGCAATGTTTCCTGTGACAAACTCTCACTCCTTAGAAGTGGGCCATTAAGTCCTCATTCATAAGCAGTAAAAGGAGTTCTGTTGAAAGGGAAGCAGAGGAGGAATTTGTGCACATGTTTAAAAATGACAGTAATGCTTGGGGTCAGTTGTCAACTTGACAGAGGTGTAGAATTACTTCGGCAACAGGCCTCTGGGCCCTGGCTGTGTGGATTATCTTGAAAGCTTGACTGAGGTGGGAAGACCCACCCACTGTGGGTGGTACCATCTCTGGCTGGGATCCTGGAGTATATACATGGAGAATGGGGACTGAGCAATAGCATGTGTTTATTGTTCTCTGTTCCTGATGGTGGATGTGGTGCAACCAACAGCTTCAAGCTCTTGCCTTCTTGGTTTCTGTGCCACCATGGGTCCCCTGCCACACTGGGCTCCCCTGCCACCACGGGCTTCCTTGCTACCATGACTTCCCTGCCTTGATGGACTAAAGCAACTCCTTTCTCCCTTGAGTTGTTTTGGTTAGAGAATTTTAACACATCAACAATAAAAGAAACTAAGGCAGGCCACACTTAAGATGTGAGTTGATATAAGTGAAGAATGGTAACACAGCCATTAAAAGTTGTGTGAAAACCACATTATTGAATAACATTTCAATAAAACAGTGCCCTCCCCATAGAAAAACAGATGAAAAAACCCACAATAAAAGCCAAGGCAAGAAAAATTATGGTTTATAAAACCTCAAGAAACTCATATTCAGTCACTATAATTGGATCACACTTCTGTCGCCATTTGAACACACTGCATCTACAAAGACAAAGATGGATTATAGAAGAATCAAGAAAATGTTTATGCTAATTAGAAGCCTAAAAGGATAGGTTTGGATATGAGGGGGCCTGATGATGGCATCGGAGCAAGATCGGAGCAGTGTCATCTATGAAGGTACGTGGTGTCTGACATTTAAAGATCAGCTATGAGATGATAGTCTTTGATGCTGGTTGATAAGCTACATGCCAGTTTCTTACAAAATTCTCTTTATATTTTGGAAATATTTTTTTGTGATAGGCTATTTAAAAAAACCAAGAAAGTTTCAAAGAGAAGCAAATATCTCTGTTCTTTGGAAGCTGCGTGGGCCCGGGCATCTTCAGTACATTAGAACCAGAGGTGACTCATTGCAGAGGATCTGTTATCAGGTGTCACAGTCATGGCCGTTCAGAGGAAGGAAGTGAATCCAGTTGTTATCATTTTGTCAACCTGGCACCTGGCTGAACTTGCAAAGAGAACCAGGTGTGTCCCTTCTGGGCCTTTGAATTCTGGTGAGTTTTCAAGATTGCTTTAGTCTGAGAAAGCGTTTGGTACTTGATTTGGAAAGGCAGGTCTGTTGAGATCACACCCTGGATCCTACTGATGACTCAGACAGTCAATAGGATAAGGTTGATTACTTGGTTTGGAAAGACTGCCCAGTGCAGTCTGGAAAAGCCACCACCATGGTTTGGAGCTTTATTTTTAACTTTTTCCTGAGGTTTATAATGTGATATTGCTCTGGTGTGTGTGTGTGTGTGTGTGTGTGTGTGTGTGTGTGTGTGTGTGAACAGGATTTTCTCACTGGAACTAAATACATAGCCTAGGATGGCTGGTCACTGAACCCCAAGGATCATTCTGTTTCTGCCTCCCCCATCCTGGGATTACAGGAGTGCCACCACACCCAAGTTATTATTATTTTTTAGTGTAAGTTCTGTGGGGATCAAATCCAGGCTCATGTGCTTGTGAGGCTACTGCACCTACCAATTGAGCTATTTCTCTCAGCCGCATATTTCTTTCATTATTGATATTTTTGTTTCTGTTTTTATCTACTTTATAATTCCTTAGGTAAGTGTCACACTTGCTTTCTATAGATGTTATTCAGATGTAAACTGTAAATGTCACCCCAGAATACCCACTGTTAGATTATAGGTTCATGCCGGGGTCTGTCTTTAATTCTTATATGAACAGATGTTAATGTGCATGAGCTATGGCTATAGTAATAACCCACAAAGAAACACCAACCAAAACTGCTCAGCTTTTTTCGGCTTTGTATTGTCTCTCATCACATCACAAATACATTGATGTTTTCCCAAAGAAGTTTGTTTTCGACTCCCAGTGCCGCTACAAAGGCTGGCTCGCAAGCTTGTAAAATGCTCATTTTTTTTTTTTAAAGTTCTTTTTACTCATGATGGATGATACAGGCGCTGGCCATGGGAGCCTGCCACAGAGCTCAAAGGGGCATTGTTTATTTGCTAGGTCCACAGTTGTTTGGGGAATGTTGGTGCAGTGAGTGCACAGTCATTATCTGCTGTGTGAAGAGGAAGCTCTTATGGAGGAGACAATGTGCCCGAGCCCTCTCTTGGAGCCTGAGCAGGAAGTCTGGTTTTACTCAGGATAGAGATGTCAAATCTATCTGGAGAGCTCATATGCAGCCCGTCTTTTCTTTTTCTGTGGTAATGGTTGGTCGTTTTCATAGTCTCTTGGTATACTGTCCTAACAAAGGAGGGTGCTTAGCTGGTCTGGAAAAACCAGTTTTTGCTACTAAACCCACAGATAACTCATTTGACTGTCACTATCCCCTTGTGGATGTGATGAAGGCAAAAGAAGCGAATTTGAACACGTTCTTTTAAAACGGGGCTGACTCGAAATGTGTTCTATATTTACCAAGTGAGTTTATAGCATGCCAGATAGTTTCTAAATATAGAGAAGTGTTTTTTTTTTTTTTTTTTTAAAAAAAAGTCCATGCAGAGGGGACAGCTTCTACTTTTAAAGTTCTTGAGAGATGAGTACTTGACATTTATTGTGTGGGTTCACTGATAGGAGCACTGAAAGATGTCCTCGCTATGAAGGAGAAGGGGGATGCAGAGTTTCGGATCTGTTAGGTTCCTGCCTTTCTGGCCAGGAATTCCTGTGCTTGGGAACCTTCAAAACAGAAGTGTGCTTTGCTACCAATGAAGATGTGATATTTGGTGAGATAGTTCTTTGAATTCTCTGCCCTCAGCAATCACAGCAGCAGCTCATGAGTTTGTTTATTCTCTGTATTTGAACTTTCCCATACCTTCCTTTTTTGATCCCCACGATAGGAGGTTTATGTTAAAGCTATATCTAGAGAGATTTCTCTGGTTTCGCAGTGTGAATAGTTGTCATTGGTACTTTGAGTGAATGTATTTGAACAGTTAAAAGGTGTTCAGCTCATGAATTGCTACTATTGCCAAATGATCTCTCTGACTATAGTGAATCTTGCTTAGTATTGACCCCTTACCTGAGCCTCACAGAGGTGAACCCTCCCCTCTGTTTCTGTTCTGACCTTCCTCGTGTCTACAACATTCCTGCTACTTTCTATGCAGTTTCTCTTTTCTATACACAGAGGTACCCAGGGGAATTTCAGCAGAGGTTTATAGCAGAATGATTCTCAACCATTTCTCAATATAATCTGGTAATATTTATTATTCCAGAAACACTTATGGTACAAAGGCAATTCTGGTGGGATAAAAAGAGACAGAGACATGCAGGGGAATGGAGTATGTGTGTGTGGTTTCTTCCAGGAGCACTCTGGAGGCAAGAGAGCGAATCACCTTCATGTTCAGGGTCTCCCAGAAGCTGGCCACACCCCAATGGGATTCAGTCCTTGATGTTACAAGTGTTTACCTGGGTAAATTCTGATTTCTCGTTACAGTGATTGCATTTAAAAATATTTCCTGAAAAGCTAAACATGATAGTGTATAGCTACAATCCCAGTGCTAAGGGGTGGAGACAAGTGGTTGCCTGTCTTGGGCTTACTGGCCAGCCAGTTTAGCCAGTCAGTGAGCTTCAGGCTCAGTGAAAGACGATAAAAACATAAAGCAGAGGGACTGGAGAGATGGTTCAGCAGTTAAGAGCACTCAGCTCATAGAAGAGGACCCAGGTTTGTCTCTAGTATCCACATGGCTGCTCACAACTGTTTGTAACTAACTCTGCT
Organism: Sigmodon hispidus; assembly: GCA_004025045.1. Lineage (NCBI taxonomy): Eukaryota > Metazoa > Chordata > Mammalia > Rodentia > Cricetidae > Sigmodon > Sigmodon hispidus. The sequence goes on from PVIH01004519.1 coordinate 71,733, forward strand.
TCCTTCCAGGAGTTCCTATTTTCTGGTCTGGCTTCTGTGGGCACTGCACTCATATTGTGCACAGACATACATGCAGTTAAAACACTCAAACACATAAAATAATAAATGCATCTTAAAAATGTAATGTAGATATGATAAAGACAATGATATTGACCTCTGGTCTCAGCATGTGTCCATGTCAAAATAGAAAGAGTCTATAAATTTCTTCTGGTTTTGCCTGGAGGAAGAAAGATAAAGTTGAATCCCTGACTGTAGTGTTCCATGGATACTTACAGTTTAGAAGTCACCTCTCCCCCAGAATTATGCTGCCTTTGTTTATAAAGTTCCAGGCACTTTGATGCTGACAAGTCTTTTGCTATCTGCTTTATGATGTGGGAGCAGAGGCAGGATGTTATAAAGTTGGAGGTGAAGAACTCAATCCAAGGGCTGCCAGCACTCATTTCAAGGTACATTTGGAATGGGAACTAAGGATTTGAAATAATTGGTTTAGTCACCACATATGTTCCTGTTTCGCCTTTCAAACTTGAAGTTACAAAAGAAAAAGAAAAGTTAACAGTCTAGCGATCACACCAAAGTGACTGCATCCTGCCGTGTGTGTCATCCCTATTCAAGAACAGGACACTGAAGTACAGCCTACTATCCCTAGAGCATCCCTCTTCTTATACAGAGACCCATTCTGCCTGTCTTTGCAATGTTCATTAGCAACACTTTTTGTTTCGCACTAAGAATCATGTCTTGTATCTACCTGTGTAGTTGAGTGACTGTAGCTGGTTCATTTACGTTGGCAATGATTATTTCACCATGTGTGTATGCCACATTTTTTGTTTATTATAGTCTTGGTGGATGTTTGGAGTTGTTTCACTTTTTTGCTCTTTTAAAAAAAATTTAGTTATATTGAAGAACAATTGATAAAAGTTGTGTATATACAGAATTCACTGTGATGCTTTGATGGGTACTCATTATAAAATTACTATTGCAAACAGATGAATTTACGTAACCATCTGTCTTAGTTAGAGTTTCTGGTGTTATAAAGAGACACCAAGACCACAGCAACTCTTTTTATTTATTTTATGGAAAACCTTTAATTATGGGTAACTAATAGTTGCAGAGGTTTAGCCCATTATCATCATGGCAGGGATGGGTGGCATGTGGGCAGACATAGTGCTGGAGAAGGAGCTGTGACTTTGACATCATGATTGGCAGGCAACAGGAAGTGAATAGTGACAATGGGAGTGGCTTGAGCATAGGAGACCTCAAAGCCCACCCTCACAGTGACATACTTCCTCCAACAAGGCCACACCTCCTAATAGTGCCACCCCATGTGGGAGCCATTTTCTTTCTAACCACCACCCCATCTCACAGGTTCCCATTTTTCTGTCCATGATCAGAATATTTAGGATTCACTTTTTTAGTGCATTTCCAGTATATAATATGGTATTAACTGTAGTCATCTAGCTGTTAGAGATCCTTTCCATTCTGAATGATTGAAATTTTGTAGCTTTTGGCCAATATTTGGCTTTTACTTAGGTATGCGCACATGAGGACTAAAGAAGAAGACCTTTTTGATTCCCATAGGGTTATAGCAATGTAGGGCCTGGGAAGGACTTCGGACTCCATGAAACTAACCTAAAATTTAACCATATTGTTAGTTATTGTTTTGAGGTATTTTGTTTGAGAAAAACAGGCCCGTGGAGGGCGGGGCACACATGTTGTGGTAATTTTTGCCTTTTTTCTGTCTTGATGTGTTGTGTATGTGAGTGTGGTATTTATTAATGTGTGTATGCACCAGTATTTATCAATGTGTGTATGTGTACACCAGTATTTGTCAATGTGTGTATGTGTGCACCAGTATTTATCAATGTGCATATGCATCAGTATTTATCAATGTGTGTATGTGTGCACCAGTATTTATCAGTGTGTGCACCAGTATTTATTTATCAATGTGTTTATTTGTGCACCTGTATTTATCCATGTGCATATGCATCAGTATTTATCAATGTGTGCATGTCCCAATGTGTATGTACCAGTGTTTATCCATGTATGTATGCAACAGTGTGCTTGCCTGTGGAGGCCAGAGCGGGATGCTGGATGGCCTTCTCTGTCACCCTTTGCTTTATTCCTTTGAGACAGGGTATCTAAGTAAAACCTAGAGCTAGCTGACAGCCACCATGCCCCAGTGATCCTCTGCCTTCCCACAGCTCTGGGATTACAGATGTGTATGTGACCATGCCTAGCTTCCTTTTTTTCTTCCCTTTCTGGTTTTGCTTTAAAATGTGGGTGCTGGGATCTAAACTGAGGTCCTCACGAATTGTTACCCACTGGGCCATCTTGCCAGCCCCCGAGGAACTGGAATTAAAGAGCTCTTGAGATAGACTTTGAATAGACCATAAAGTGGAGATGGAAGGGATGGACAGAGAAGGGCAGGTCATGTGTTCTTTGAGACCTCTGCTCACTGCTAAACCTCATGAGAAAAGATCAGCCCGAAATAGTTTGTTAAAGAACCCATAACTGCCTTGGTTTAAATTCTGGTCAATTATGTTCAAAGATTTGTGATAAAAACCTCAAATGTTTTCAGCTAAAAAGGGCAAGTGCTAGTTTGGGTACAGCTTGTCCCCCAGTTTAATTGCTGGAGAGCAGTATGGTGGGGACGCTGTGTGATGGTAACAGCTTGTGTTTACTGAGTGTCTGCTCCATGCCAAGCATTGCTCTCATTGCTTTGGGGGATTATATTAGTTAATCTTTTCAAAAGAATGTGAAATTGATACTATTCGTCATAGTCTGTTTTATGCTGCTATAGCAAAATATCCAAAGCTGAGTCATTCATAAAAGGAAGAGGTTTGTTTATAGCTTTGGAGAATGACAGCCAAAGACTAGGGAGCCAGGGAGGTACAGAGAGAAGGGGAGAGGAGAGACCGGAGGAGACCAGTGTGATCATATGTGGAGGGAAGAAGCAAGAGTTGCTTTGTAATAGCCCTTATTTTGACATTTAATCTAGTTTCTCAATACTGAATATAGTCTTAATAGAATGAATTTAGTTTCTTAAGGTAAACATCAGTCCACTCACAAAGCAGATTCTTCAGGTCCTCCCCTCAGCCCATTGCAACAAGGACACAGGGCAGCGAAGACCAGTCACCTTCCAGCTGGAGTACTATCATCTCCATTTCACTTTATGCCGTAGCTGGGTGTTGAGGGGTTAAGTAATTTGCCTGAAGCTATTTACTTATTTTTTAAATGTTCTCTCCAGACTCAAAGTTAGGCACTCTGTGAGTGTAGCCTCTAAGCTGTAAAGGTTATAAAAATAATAGCTTTTGCATTAAGTCCCTGTCACTGCCCTGTTAACTGTCACAGGTTTAGTCCCTGAACATACTCAGTTCATCATCCTGAGGTTACAAGTTCAGATGGGTCCCAGAGAGCTGCAAGGAGATGCCGCTGGGGCTGCATTCTGCCTGCTTTTGTAGAATGGATATGTCGCTCCTGCATTCATTTTCAAAGAGCAGAGTTGGGCTGTGTTTTTCTTGTGTTGGCAACTTTTCCTTATTTCTTTCTTTCTTTCTTTCTTCCTTCCTTCCTTCCTTTCCCTCTCTCTCTTTCTTTCTCTCTTTCTCTTTTTTCCATTCTTTCCCTTTATCTTCTTTCTCCTTTTTTCTTCCTCTTTTCCTCCTCCCCCTTTCCTCTTGCTCCTCCTCCTCCTCCCCTTCCTCTCCTCCTTCCCGTTCTCTACCCACCTCTTTCCCTCTCTACCTTTCTCATTCTTTCCCTCTCCTTTCCTGCCTTTCCCCCTGTCTCGCCCAGGCTAGCCTAAAACCCACAGTCCTCCCACCTCAGATGCTGTGTCCTGGGCTTCCTCATCTTTTAAGGGCACTTATTACTATGTTGAACCTGTCTTGACAATACATCCCAAGGTCAGCTGATTAGCAATGTTAATGTTATCTGCATCTGTCACTCTCCTTTGCCGTGCAGCAACAACACTCACAGGTTCTAGAGTAAGGGTGGTCTGGAAGTGGGGAAGAGACCGTTTATCTGCTCACTACAGTGTTTTACCACAGAACCAAGCTCATTCTGGTGGTCTTCCTTCCTGCCAAGAATGAGCTATACTGACAAGGTTAGTGACTAGCTACCCCAGTACCTTCCAGTTAGTAACCAAGCCAACCTTTATGTCTCTAGTAAAAATGAGATTTAAATACTTTGAACAGGTTGAAGCTTTAAATATATCATTCCTGGGGGCTGGAGAGTTGGCTCAGAGGTTAAAAGCACTGATTGTTCTTCTGGAGGTCTTGAGTTCAATTTCCAGCAACCACATGGTGGCTCATAACCATCTCTGATGACATCTGGTACCCTCTTCTGTATACCGTATACATAATAAATAATAAACAAATATTTAAAAATATATATATCATTCAATCACACTGTCCTTTGAAATCTTTGTTGTAAGCACACCCAGGTACTTGCCAGGGAAGAAGAATGGGAATCTAGAAGACCAAGAGGCTAGAGATGTCCAGGACTGTGAAAAGCCCTGGGAAGATGTGAAGAGTACTCATAGATACATACCGTGTGGCACATCCAAGCAACCTTACCTTACAGACCAGTGGTTCTTAAACTGTGGGTCCCAACCCCTCTGGGGCTGGTGTCACACATCAGATATTTACAGTGATGAAGTTACAATGAAAATTCTGTTTATGGTTGGGGTCATCACACATGAGAAACTGTATTAAAGGTTGCAGCGTTGGGAAGGTTGAGAAGCACTGACCTAGGTACACAGTGTGGCTGAGGACTCTTGAGTGCAGTGTTCTTGGGGGTGTCAGGTGTCGAAGGATGGGTACAAGTGAACAGGATGGAGAGAGGGCTAGGGATTCTCATTCTCTACCCATAAGATGATGGCTGTGGGGCCATGGAATGCTTCTCGTGTGCTTCTTCGATATTTGAAAACTTTTGTGTACCGAGAATGGAATCTTTTAGTTGTCAGAGGACTTTCTACCAACTGACAGTGGAAGCGAGATTGAAAACCCACTAAACACATTTCTAAAACTCATAAATCCTCTGGGGCCAGTGTGGTCAACATGGATGCTAATCTTTTGTCTGTGATTGCATGATTGGCAACAAATGGCAGAATGTTGAGTTTGATTTGGTACTGATTAAATCCCAGTTAAATCCTTCCTTCCCTCTGAATGTACTTTGCTAACCATAGCTAGCCAAGAGAACTTAAGCTTACACTAACCCCTCCCGTGTTTCTTTTGTCAGAAGAGTTTGTGAAATGTGTAGATTTACATTTAACATTAAAATTTCATAGCTGTTCTTAGCCTCAAAATTGCCCAAAAGAAAGACTCTAAAGGGTAGGGGCATCTTTTGTAAGGTGTGTGTAGACTGCACCTCAAGTTCTCTAAAATATGCAGCAAGCTGGTACTAAAAAGTAGAGCCCACTAACATGTATGGTGCAAAGTGTGTTTCATGTAGTTATCTTCCCTGAAAGGCATCAGAGTTGAAATAACAGAGACACCAGGTCTCTTGGTCTCAGAGGTAAGAATGTCCAGTGGGAGGAATGTCCACATAAGCTTTATGGAGAAGAGAAACTTTAGATTCACTAATCTAGAAAAAAATGCCTCTCATTATTCAGGCTTGCTATTTTGGGGGAAGATGTTATAGCAAGAGAATCCAGGAAGACCGGGTGGAATTAGATAATCTATTGGATCTTTTATGTTTACAAATAGTGTGACAGAAATTGGGGGAATTCTTTCTCTGTGGCCAGATGATAGGGGAATAATCAGAGCCTCCTCTTGGGTTCTCAGTATCATTAATAAAAGAATTTAAGAATGGGATCAAATGTAAACTCAAGAACAATTTTATTTGAAAGACAGCCTAAGGCAGGCAGGCTGGATGCTTCCGAAGCTGCCTGGAGGAAGGGGATTGAGAAAGGGGGATTGAGCTACCGGCATGGGGGTTCTCTGCATGACAACAGGTTGTCAAGTGGTGGAGAGGCAGAGCTTTAGAGGAGAAGTCAGCCAGCCAAAAGTATGAGGAAAAGCATATTTAGATTCTGGCTAGCATCCCAAAGATAAAGTCAGAAAAAAAGAGAAAAGAAAAAGTTATACCTTTTGGAGTTGGGGAGCTTATCCAACAGAACCTCATGATGGCTTGTAGGAACTATGCTGGGGGTAGAAATTCTGCAAGGTAAAGAAGAGTATTTTATTAAAGGAATAATTAACCTATCTATCTCTTTAATTGTGTCTTAAGGTGAACTTGCTTTCTTAGGTGAGGTCTTTGGCCAGGAGATTGACCCGGCTCAACTGAGATGTTAGGTCTTTCTACCCAGGCCAGAGATTTTATTCTTGACCAGTTGTTTGTGTGGCAATTTTTTTTTTTTCTCGTGAGATATGCCACACACTTTCACCCCACATAGGGATCTCATGGCTAGAGTATGACCATCACCAAAGTCCATCTTGGTGAACCATGAGTTTTATTGAGGTTACACATAGAAGTATGGGTAAGGGGTTATTTACAGGAGCAGAAATGAGTCAAAGACAGCTGCTTCACTAAAGCCCATCAGCACAGGTGACAACTCAAAAACAACTGAGAACCTGGAGCATACTGCACAGTCTGTAGACAGTTTAACAGGTTGAGAGTGTCTTTTTCAAGTGACTATGGTCTAAACTTCTTCCAGGCAGCTTGTCAGGTCTCAGAGTCTTCTTTACAACTGTTTTATGAGAGGTACTCTCAGCTTTTCTTGCCTTCTCTGGCAAGAAGGGAACTAGTGAATCTGGTCTGTTTCAGGAACTTCCTGAAACTATTTTGAGTTGTTTACCTCCCTGCTTCCCTGTAGAATGGAATGTTCAGTCTCAGAGGAAACTTACACAAGTTTCCCCAGAATTTCTCTCTACTTTCTCTTTACTCTAACAGTAGTGAGGTGAGGCTCTGGCTGCCTCCTATAGTCCTATACCTTGTGTCTCTATGAAGAATGACTGAATGTAAACCTGAGTTTGTAACTAGAAAGACTCCTATGCCCAAATGATACCTATTTCTCCTTGTCTTATCTATGGGTCTTGGCTGGCTTCTCAAAAGTGAAGATCAGAATCTTTTATACATTCTTGGCCTCACCTGATGCTCCTTCTTGGGTCATTGTCAAGGTCACAGGCAGCTAACAGCCAGGCCAGCTCTTTCTGACATGAGCAGGAAGCATCTTTTGCCTTTAACCTATCACCTACTTCTCTAACTAATGTATACACATTCTGCTAATCTCAGTTTCCAAGGAAAATATTCCTTGACCCCCTCAATTGCTTCCTGCACAGGGCCCTCAGTGCATTTTCCATGTATCACCACTTGATAACATTCATTGGATTTGTATGCAATTTCTTCTGCCTGCTCAGTGCTTACTTGGTGAGTGATATCAATGACTCAGTGGAATTCAGATGTTAGCAATACAGGTATTAATCATCCTTCTAGGCTGCCTCACTTTACCTGAGTAATGCCAGGAGACCAGTCCAAGGAACTGATAACAGATGTTGATTCAGCCTTCATTCCATTGTCTGTTCCAGGGTTAGGAAGTAGTTTGGCCTGGAATTGTGTTCTTCTGTAGTATTCTAGGTATCAAAGGATTCATTCCGACTATGTCTTTAGATGTCTTGAGGGTTTATTTTGTTTAATTAATTTATTTATTTTATTGGTCAGACCATAGTTAGTTTTCTGGTTTTTGATTTCACGGTGTTGAGAATTTCTGCTCCTTGTATTTTCTAGCACAGTGCTGATATGCATAAGACACTTTATGCAGAGTATGATAGCACAGCCTGACAGTCCCTCTCTTGGGAGAATTCTGGACACTGACACTGTAAACTCATTTTATGAGCCTGAAACTTCCTAGTGCTTGTAAGTATTAAATTACATATTGATTTGAACCTTGACACATTTGGCTCAAGCTCCTGGAAAACCACGAGGGACAGTCAGGCATTATTTTTCACTAGAGTTCATGTGATTCTAGACTTGCATCATTTAACGATGTTAGCTCCACCAAAATACTAAGGAGCTATTTGGTTAGTGTTGGTATCTATGGGCAGAATCAACCCTGGGTGCTTATCCCTTTGAAAGTTAATATTTGAGAGCATTGGAAAATAGAATGAGAACTAGGCACTGTTCCCCTCCCCATTTTCCAGAACTTTCTTTCAATGCAACCATACTGTTTTATAACTGTGGTATGGAGGAGGATCCTGAGTGCCCCATCCAAAGTGACGCAGAACAGGAGTAACAGAACTGTGACTTGAACCAGGCTTCCTGAGTGTCTATTCCATATTTTAAAATATACCACTCTGAGACTCCTTTAAAATAATGGGGGAGAAAAATGAAGACCAGGCATGAGAGAATAATCCCAACACTTAGGAAGTGAAGACAGGGGACTGCCATAATGAAGCAAGCTGAGTTATATATAGTGAGACCCTGTTTCAGAACCTAACAAATTTAAGGCAGTATTTTGAAGCTTCCAGCCCCCTTCCCCCAAAGTGTGGAACAGTAAATACTCCTAGTGGTTTTGTGAATCTCAAATTGTTGGACAAAAATTGTTTATTTTCAAAACAGTTCAAGATCCACTGGAAACATAGTCTGTTTTGTAGAGTCTGCTGCCATCCTAGAAAGCCACTTTTAAATCTTTAAAAAATTAGCCAGACCATCTGTCACAAATGCAGAATTTATTAAAAAGCAGAACCCAGCCCAACCCATTTTAGGGCTTTCTTTGACACAGGCATGACTTTTGCACGTTCAGGGTTTTACCTTTTCTTGAATTGGTATTTTGCCAGGTGCTGGTGTTTGGAGGTTTGGTGGACAGAAGCTGAAGGGAGGCATCTTTCTTTCTTAATTTGTCCAGAGCCTCTTTGTGCCACACCTAATCCTTCCTAAATATATTTCTAGGAAGGATGTTCTTAACTTTAACAGGAAGATGACATGGGTTTTGTGTGATTAGGACGCACTAAGCACTAAGGGAAGTTACCAGGGAGCGTTGTGGGGGGCAGCCCCCCTTCCTCCCCTTTTTGGGAAACTCATTTCTCTTTCTGTCTGCCTTTCTTGGATTTCTTTGGTCCCTATTTATCTCCTGGCTTAATTGAGGTATTTTGAAGTAGAAAAGCCTTTTTCTAAAGAACCTATTGCCATTAGGCGGACTTTTCACAACTTAATGTTTTGAAAGGTGACCTGTGACCCTAAGTAATTAGGAAATTTAGCAAGCACGAGTATTTTCTGTGAAATACTTTAAACTCCTGGATTAATTTCTTTGCCACTAGTTTCTCTATATTGAATGAAGTGGTGCATTTTGTGGAAATGTGCTACTCACATAAGTATGTCAGGTTATTTCACATCTGCAGTATCTTGAACAGAACCAGTGCAGTCACTGAAAAAAATCAAGCTTCAGTAAGTCAAATAAAGGACAGTTTGTGAAGTTTTAATGGTTTTTTACATATTTTTGGGAAGATGTTATTATCCTACAGAATAATTTTAATTTGTATTTTCTTTTTAGTGAGGTTGAACATTTCATATTTTAGAGTATAAGAGAATTTATTGTGTGAATAGTCTGCTAATAGTCTTTACAATGTCCTCTGTTATGTATTATTTTTTTATTTGAAAATGCTCTTTTTATGTTAAAGAATTCTTAGTCCCACATTTCAAAAAGTTTTCAAGAGAAGAATTTTATGAAAAGAATGTTATTGATTATCTTATCTTCAAATTTAGAAGAAAATTTTCTTTTTACCTTCTGAGTTGTATCCTGAGCCTACTTTCTGACGATGAAACATCATATATTGGACTTCTAAAAATCCCTACTTGCCTGTGAAGACACAAATGCCATTCATTACTCATTGGGTGATTTATTTCAGAATTCTTCTATCTGATTAGAGACTTGTTGATTTACATAGAAATAAACATGTTTTCCCCCAGATTTAAATGAGTGTGTGTGTGTGTGCAGACATGCATGTGCACATGTCAAAAGACAACTGTTGAGAGTCAGTTCCTATCCCCCATCTTGTTGAAGGACATATGTCTTGTTTCTGCCTCTTTGTATACTTGGGATCATTCTCCTGTCTGCACCTCTAGGCTCACAGCAGGAGTGCCGTGTTTATATTTGGGAACCTCAATATGTGGCTAATGGGTTCCAGGGACCCCACTGAGGTTGCCACGCAGGCACAACTGTTCCTTCTGTGGAGCCATCTCACCAGCCACATGCACATGAGTGTTTATCTACTGAGGAACCATCTGTAATTTTCCAAGTCTAGATTATTTTCATTCATTTCTAATTGGTTACCTTATTCTGGTTCCTCACAGTGGGGATAGATTCTCACTGACCTCCACGATACAGGTTTTTCACCATTTATCTATCTATCTATCTATCTATCTATCTATCTACCTACCTACCTACCTACCTACCTATATTTGTTTTTATTTTTTTGAGGCAAGCTTTTTCCTGACTGTTCTGGAACTAGCTCTGTAGACCAGGCTGGCCTCGAACTCAGAGATCTAGCTGCCTCTGCCTCCTGTGAGTTGCATCATCACTTCCTTGCCAGATTTTTAACTTTTAATAGTTGGTTCATTCATTTCACCAGGAAGTATTTGTTGTGTGTCAATCACATGCCAGGTATTGGTCTAGGCACATCGGTTGAAGAGAATCAAGATAATGTATTTGATCAGTAGTGATGACCACAGGACAGGACTGATTAACTGCTGACTTAAGTAGGCACCAGTTACAAATTCTAACAGAGAATGAGGAAAAGGGAGTTGAGCAGGGTCTAGAGGATTAGAGTTAAGAAGATTGACCAGAATCTGCAGGATTAGGAGATGCAAGGAACAGGCAGGGCTTTATGTAAACAGCAGTATCCAAGCCATGTAGGTATGAGTGTGCTGTTTCTATAACACTGTTGGAAGACCACTCTCTCCTGAGGGAACTGAAAATTAGTAGCAAATGGGGCTGGATGTGGAGATCTGTATTTTGGATGTCCTCGACAATCTGACAGAGGAGTCTAATAGCAGGGCTTGGAGAAGTAGAAAAATCCCCACAGCATCCATTTAAAGAAATATTAGGGTCACTTGTGTGTTGTTTCATCACTGAGGGGAGAAGACCTAGCTGGATGGTGGGCGCATTCCAGGGAGGGATGACCAGTGGGCCTGCTTTATAGCCAACCTGCCTCTCACAGAAACTTCTTGAGAAAAAGAATTCTGTCTACTGATAAAGAAAACTGCTTCTGGGTTCAAGTTAAGACCTATGTGTTATCTATTTATATGCCAGGGTTAAAAAATTATATACAGCATAATGTTAATCTGCCTCTAGATCAGTGAATGAATGGGAAAGTAGGGTCTTGTCTGAATGCTTCCTTTTCTTGGCTCTACTCTAGCCCCAGACTTAAATCTACCAATCAGAATCAAAACCAAATTTAGCTTTCTTCTCTATTGATCTGCTATCCATCCCTACACCATTCTGGATAACAAGTTCTCATACTACATAAGAAGAACAAGGTGTTTTATTCCTGTTTTTCCAGATGTCCATTAGGCTTTGATTTTTGACCTTTCTTGGTCTTTGCCTGCATAGCTCTTAGTCTTAAAGGATTCATGTTCTCTCTCCCCCTTCCTACATAAATCTCTGTGTGTTCTCATGTTAAGCCAGAAACATTCCTGTATTCCTCCTCCTATGAGCAACAGAATTCTGGCTTATATCTTTGATGCTAGACAATGTGAAAGAATTTCCAGTTCTATGAACTGGAAATGAACCCCTTACCACTGTCCTACACTTCTATAATAATACATTTGTTGTCTGTATCTATTGTTTTTAGTTAATATTCAAATTAGTTAAATATAAACTAGTGATAAAAGTATAAAACAAAGATCACATATTTTGTGACATTTCTTAAGTAATGTGGCGTTTGTTTCAGATGTGGCATGCATTTGTTTAATTATCTGTTAAGGTCTAAAGTTGCCAGGAAAGTTTTTATGATTTGTTCTGTTGGCCACTCAGTCCAGGTGACGTCTACATGATAGAAATAACAGTATTGCCTCAGAATTGGAAACACTTTCCAATAGTGGAAAGAGTGCTGTTTCTTAAAAATAAGAAATAAAAACTGCATATCTTTATGTTCAAAGTAATTTAAGATATTTATAGAGAACAAAGAGATAATCTCGCAGCTATTTCTTCTGAATTGAAGTCTTTCCTCTTGGAAGGAGCCTCATCAAGACTCAGGAAGTAAATGAAAATGACAAGATTCAAGAAGTAAGCACAATACAAATCCCAGAAAGTTCCTGAAGTTCAGGAGAATCATAACGTCTCTCCCCAAGGTTATATAAGCAGTAACAGTTGCTAGGGAGAAGAGTAGCCAAATTGCCTGCAGGTATATATTGTTCTCATGCTGGTGTGGACTTTCTGGTGATGTGATTGCCTTTGAGCCATTCATACTTCTGTAATAAACTCATTGGTTCACTAAGATAGCCTAGGAGGGAATTGTTTCTTTGGAATTTTGTTAGTGCCTTGTTTGGGGTGGGAAGAAGTTTGTTTATTCTTTCCAAGGAGAAGTCTTACAGTAAAGCTCTGTTAGGAAGTCTTTGGCAAAAACAAATGGATAAAAATCAAAACTAAACCAGAATAATTGGGAATTTTCAATATCAAATATATCATCTCATATGTTCTAGGTGTTATGCTAACAGCTAATGTAATGTAAATATTCTTTCAATTTAACAAATAAGGGATAGCTAGGATTTATTTTTCCTTTTCTTTGTATTGTCTCTAGAGTAGTTTAGTAAAGGTACTTTATATACTTTAATAAAGCTGTATTTTTAATTTTAAACATTTATTTTTATGTGCATGAGTGTTTTGCCTGCATGTATACACGTCATGGTGCCTGTTGAAAGTGGAAGAAGATGCTGGATCCCCTGGACCTGGAGCTACAGACAGTTGCAAATTGCCATGTTGGTGCTAGGAACTGAATCCAAGGCCCCTACAAGAATTAAATTTGCACATAACCTTTGAGACATTTCTCTAGCACCCAGTGCTATATTTTTAAATAAAAAATTACATGTAATGCTATGTATGCCTTATAATAAAGTTACATATCTGTCATATTAGATCAAAATTTAGCTCTGGTGTTGATGGTCCTAGAATCAATAAGTGAGATATTTATTCATTGAATCCTTCCCTGTGTGTACCAGGTTCTGTTTTAAGTCTTATATGTAGCATGTGAAGTGTAACTTGAATGTTAGCCTTACACACTCTAACTGCTTCTAGATGCCTTACTGTGTCCTATATGGGCAGTTTGGTGAGAAGATGGAAGTTTCTGCTGATTAGAAACATAGTAGCAGTATTCAGGAACTAATAGCCACTGTAGGGATTAGGAAACTTTGAGAAGGTGCTCTTTTCCAGAAAGAGCAGCTTCTAAAGCCAAGGAGCTGGCCTTTTTTTTTTTTTTTTTTTTTTTTTTGTATGGAGATGCTGCCCCTAGTGTTGAAGAAAGAAATGCCCACTAGAAAATAGTACAAGATTATAGAGTTGTCTTGGAAGTGAGTTGGTTTTTGCTGTCTAATGTATAGTACATCTCAGATGAACAAAATACTTCGTATAACTTGGGCTCTATTCTGCATATAGGTGTGCCTCGCAGGCCCCAGGACTTATCTCCATGCATGTAATAAATTTGTTTCCCACAAGTCTTTCAGTGGCTGCTGGCCTATTCTTGGTCGAGAGCTCTGAGGGGCATAAAATGCATATGGTGTTTTAATAACTGTTTTTGATGGCATGTAGCTTACTCAAGGCATTTTTTTCTCAGGTGTCAGTTTTTTCTTTCTTCCTCTGGATTCTTTTTGAGGTCCTGGCTGCATGGAATTACACATGTATAGAGTTAGAAGGCAGACAATATTTGATAATTGGTTGCTTTGGTTTTTTTTTTTTAAGGCTAAAATTTATTTACTTCTCAGATTGTCTTAGAACCATTGAAAAAGGATGTGAATACTGGATCCATCAAGAGCCTCTGAAAAACTCCTGAGTGTTACTGTAGTTAAGATAGTTGAAAGTTTAGATGTTTAAACAAATACTTAGAATGATATTGGAATTATTGAGAAATCCTCCTCGCTTTTTGGTCAGCTGAGCTGCTGCTGAGGATTTTGTTATGTGAATTCATATAAACTATTTATAAACTTGCTTAATGCAGTTATGCTTTAAGGTTTGGAGTTAAAAGTCTGTGTGGATCCAAAACTGGATTTAGTATTCCATGTCATGTTAGGATGATGACAGAGCATGGCAGCTTAGGACATTGCTGGCACATTTTCAAAGACATTCTTCCTCGGTCTGGATGCTGTACTAAACACAAATGCACTTTCTTCAGTTTATTACACACAGGATGTGTGTAGCAGTTTGGAAGGTGTGTGTATGTGTGTGTTTAGTTCCTTTCATTTTCTTTTTCCTTTTTCTCTTCTTCCTCCTCCGTTTTCTTTTGAGACACCCTGGTTCTAGCTGGTTACATATGGGACTAGAGATAGTATCTGGTAAAAACACAAGTTAGGCTTGATATTTTCTTTTAAAAGAAAAAACTGTAGCAAAAACTCCTGGATGCATATACAATATGTGAACATCTGTGGCAGTTGGCTTGTGAAAGGGCTTACATTCAAAAACAAGGGTGTAATTTTCACATGTACGATTTTGCTATCGGGCAGCAGGTGGCAAGCTTTGCTTTTCAGTGTTCGTTGGTCTTATTTTTTATACCACAGGATGCCAAGATTCGAAGAGGGTGGTTGAGTCCACTGGAATATGTCATTTTTTGGCAGGGCAGCCTTGAACCACCTCCTTTACTCACTGTGGGTAATTGCCTTTCTTTGGATACAGTTGCTGACCTTCATTCCCCTTGTTGCAGATGGGTAGGAGGCATTAGTTCATATGAGCAATGCTTTATTCTCTTGTGATTTTAGCAACATGTTCCTAGTAGAGAAAATAAATGAGAAACAAATAAGTTTAAGGCAGGCCTCATGTGATTTATATGGATTTGGTTGTGTCATTTCATTTAATAATAAGTGTGTGTTGTTTTTGCTTTGAATAAGAAAATAATCACTTCTAAATAGTTAAGTGCTTTGTTTTGGAAGTGAGAGGTAAGCATATCTGAATTGAGTTCTATGAAAGTATTTGAAAATTAAAGAAGAAAAACACACTTCAATATCAGAATGGCAAATTAGCTCTCCTATATTCTACCATGTGTTTATTTTGAATTTGAATGCAAGGAGATGAGGTCCATGCACAAACTTCATGCACAGTCACTTTGCCACTGAGCTACACTCCATACTCTGTGATCTGAATTTTAACTCTAGAAAAGAATTTATGCTTAGAAAGAATCATGAAGAGGCAGTCATCAAACCCTTCTTTAGCTCATTTGTTTTTACTTTTTTAAATTGAAAGTTACATTTTAGATTATTTTATGCATTATGAAGATTTGAAAACAATGAACAAAATCTGCTAATCACTGTAAGCGTTTATGAGTCTCTCAGGGGTCATCATCAGCTCTATGCTGAATAATCTTTCCTAGACCTTTTGTTAAAATTGGGTTTGTACAAGGTATATTTTGCATTCATTTATTTTGTATATTTTCTTGGCTACATTTTAATCTTTCTTTTTCAAACATACATTATCTATAAGCCGATTCATAGTGTATGAGGCTAGTAATAAACACCATGATCTCGTACCTGCTTCCTAAGTGAGACCCTGGAGGCTTTGGAGGCCTTGATGACTTCCTTATCCTGTCCTTTCCCTGGGAGTAATTCCTGCCAATCACTGCCTGCCTCACAAATACTTTGGTATTTTAGAACATGATTCTACAGTATTTTGCTACCCAGCTTTTGGCTTTTAACCAACTAGAATCATATTCCTCATGCAGATGGTGTTTAGATTCTCAGTTTTTCCCCTGCTCTTATATTGAGTAAGGGAGAGCTATTATTATTTCTTATGAAAGATGTCTGGGTTGTTTCCAGTGTCTCACCATTTACTGCATAGTTACAGAGAACATTTTTGCACAAATCTTATATTACACATTTTTTTTTTTACAGAAAGTTTTTATAAACTGAAATGGGGATCAAAATGTTTCCCTTATGTTAAGGATTAGTCTTGTTTTATGAAACTTGTATTTTAGATGTCCATATTCTTAATGCCTCTCTTGTAGTGATTTCTTACCAACCACATTGCAAAGATCTTTGGCTATGGTAGTGACATTAACCACATCTTCTTCATAAGTCGTAGGTTTTTTTTTTTCTCTTGTTGCTATAAAAACTTTTCCTTTCATACTCACCTTAATGCATGGAAAATTGATTTTTGAGGGATGTGACTTCTATTTCCAAGTGGGTTACCTATTGTCTCAGCATTATTTATTCAATAATGATTGCCTTCCCAGTTCGTATGGTTTTTGCTATTTATTATGCTCATGTTTCATGTATGTTTGGGTCTCCTGGGTACTTTATTCTGATGTGCTGTTTTTTTCTCTATCCTTGGGGCATATGAGACTATTCCATTCGGCAACTATGTATGTAGCAAGTCTAGGTAGGAAAGTCCTCACTTTGGATTCTTCTCTGGCAGAGTTTTTATTTGTGAAGAAAACCTAGTTGTAATTTTGATTGGAATTACATCAAATCAATCTCCTCCTCACAATGTTAAAGCATAATTATACATACTTTTGTATTGACTCCTTCTGTTAATAAATGCACTCTGCCCCTGCATTGATTTAGGTTTTCTTTAGTATATTTCAGTACATTGAAATAATTTCTTCATCAATGTCTTTATATATCCACTGTGAGAGCTGTTGGCGAGCATTTTCTGACTGCAGTCAAAAACAGTGTCTTCCCTGAAGTGTCATTTTTTAAACATTCTTTCTTGGAGAAGCGAGACCCTCTTTTCCTTAGGTTGAAGTTTGGGGAACTCACTATCTCCAGTGTATTGTGTATTCTTCTGTATTTTCTGTGGAGAATTAAACCACGTGTAATGATAAAAGAATTTTTTTTCTAGTCTACAGATGTCATTTTATTGTAATTAATTAATTAATTAATTTTCCAAGACAGGATTTCTCTGTGTAACTCTGGCTGTCCTGGAACTCCTTCTGTAGGGAAGGGTGATCCGCCTGTCTCTGCCTCTCTTGAGTGCTGAGATTAAAGACATTAGCCAGTATCACCTAGCTGGTTGTTCATTTTAAGTGAGACTCTCTTGGACTTTTATCACCGAGAGTCCTGTCTTTTGGAAACTTCAGCAGATTACCACCCTTTATCAAGTTTAGGAGCTAGCCTGCTAGTGTGAGCCTGCTGAGTATCTATTACAGATGTTGAATTTGGCGATTTGATATGTTGGCTTGATCATATTGTTTCCCTTTATCTTTGATGTGGTGAATTATATATTAGTAGCTTTGCCAGTGTTGGAACAGCTGTATATCCCTATCATAAAGTTCACTTGCTCCCGCCTTTTTTTAATCTTTCACTGAATTCAATCTGGCTAGTATGTATGAGTGAGACTTAAATATAATTCTCCTTTCTTATACTTGTCAATTTTTTTTTTTATTAAAAAAAGTAGGAGCTGGAGAGATGCCTCTGTTAAGAATGCTTGCTGCTCTTTCAGAGGGCCTGGGTTTAATTAACAACAGCCACATGGTGGCTTACAACTGTCTGTACCTCCAGTTTTAGGAGATCCAGTACCCTCTTCATGCCTCCAAGGGCACCTGGTACACAGATGGTGTACATACAAACATGTACTTAAATGCTCATACCCAGGAAAATATTATTTTTGAAAAGAACATCTCCTTGTAGAGCATTGGTTAGTCAGATATTTTCTGAGCAGCCCAAGGTGGATTTGAACTAGTGACAATCCTCCTGTTTCAGCCTTCTAAATGTTCTTTCTCATGCTATGTTGGCATGATTTTGGTATTAATATTGGCTTAACAATGTGAGCTAAGGTATTTTTTGAAGTATTTATTTGTTATGTATACAGTATACAGAAGAGGGTACCAGATATCATCAGAGATGGTTGTGAGCCACCATGAGGATGCTGGGAATTGAACTCAGATCCTCTGAAAGACCAGTCAGTGACCTTAACCTCTCCAGCCCAGGAATGTTTATTTTTTTTAACCCATTAAAATTTTTGCCTTTGTGTCTGATACTCAAGTGTTTGGTAGAACCTGCTTGCAAACAAAGAATTTTTATTTTCATTTAAAAACTTATACTTAAAATTATTTTCCCTCCCCTTCCCTCTCTCCTCCATTGTGGTAGTTGAAGGGCTCTCACCCTCATTCTTTCCCTTCCTCCCTCAAACTGCACTGAACTGTAGTTTTTATTCTCTTATTGATTGCCTATATTTTGCCATATAGGATTTAAAATAATAAATATGTTATTTAAAATAATAAATGTATTTAAAAAATATATTATTTAAAATAATATTTAATATATTAATAATATGGCAAAATATATTTTACTATACATTATTTAAAATAACTAAGGCAGCACATTTTCACTCAGGATCTAACAGAAGGTCTGAGGACACTTGGATTTTGATGGTACCCTCAGAGGTCCAGGCTTTTCTTTCCCAACAGTCTGAAGAATGCGAATCTTACCATGAAGGCACTGCATTGCTCCTGTATGTAGTCTGCACATTTTGATTTTCCCACATATTCACTTTGTCCACTCTTCTCTCCTGCATTTTAGACATTCTTTCTAGGACAGTTTGTCTTAAATTGCTTCTTTTTGAAATTCCTGTAGTAGGGGTCTTTCTGCTTCATCTGATTCAAGTTTTCAGAGTGTGCAATGGGAGCTTGCCCATCATAATTTTCATGAACATTTTTCAGAGTGATTCTTCCATGTCCTTTCCTTTGCTCTTTTTTTGACAAGTAAACTTGCTTTTCTTTATCTCCCTGGTGTGAGAGAGCAGGTGACAGTCAAGTTCTTGTCTCCCTGAGGTAACATACCTTCTGTCTGACTAGGACACATCTGTCTTGGTTGAGATTTCCTGGAATTTTGATGTGAGGATTTTTATGCATTGTGCTTTTGGAAAATTCTCAGCTACCTTTTTTTCTTGGAATATGACTTCTTGATTCTTGCTGTTTGAAGGACGTTTGAATAACTACTGGGGCTTCTTATTCTGTTCCCACTAACTTGTCATGAAATGGTGTTGGCTGGCCCCGAACTTATTGTGTAGCTAAGGATGATCTTGAATTTATTTTTTAATTTATTTTTATTTAAATTTATTTTATGTGCATTGGTATAAAGGTGTCAGATCTCCTGGAAATGGAGTTACAGACAGTTGTGAGCTGCCATGTGGGTTCTTGGAATTGAACCTGGGTCCTCTGGAAGAGAAGCCAGTGTTTTTAACTATAGAATCATCTCTCCAGCCCCTGGCCTTGACTTTGTTCTCCCGTCTCCACTTTCCCTGGCTGGGATTATGGGCATGCACCACCACACTGGTTTTATGTGGTCCTGAGAATGCACAAGATTGTACCATAGGCCTTGGTACATGTTAGACAAGCACACTACAGCTGAGGTCTATCCCAGCCCTTGAGATTTTTTTTTAGCGGCTCATACTTCTTCTGTCCCTGTGTATGCTTCATTCCAAGTATTTCTACTTTCCTAATTCTCCACTGAAGTCTATTATCACTGAAGCCCTCCTATGATGTACCTATGAGGAGCAGTATATGTGTTTTTATGTCTGTTTGGTTCTCTTGCAGATCTTTTTGTTTTGTTTCATTTTGTTTTTTGAGATACTGTTTCTCTGTGGAACAGTTCTTGCTGTCTGGAACACACTCTATAGACTAGGCTGGCTTTGAACTCACAGAGATCTGCCTGCTTCCTGAGTGCTGGGTGTAGAGGAGTGAACCACCACCACCCGGCTCTTTTCCAGATCTTATTCTATAATAGTTTCTCACGAGTCATAACTCAATATCTATTTAAGCACATTAGAAAGAGGCATCCTGTAACCTCCGATAGACAGATAGACATCTCACTTGCAGATGTTGCCAGACTGATTGATCATGCTGTGCTGTTTGGTTTTTCTGCTAATGTTAGCTTGTTTCTTACTCATTTTGAGCCTTGATTGTAAATATTCATTGGACTCTTGTCTCAAGAACTCCTTAATGTATAAATTTAAGGTTGAGTCCTCCAGTATTTGTGCCTTAGTGAGCTTCTAGGCTGGGTGTTACTGTGCACTGAGGATCCGTTTTAATGCAGAGTTGAGTTGGTTAATTTTTTTCTTTACTCAGGTAAATTTAGTTGAATGGACCTATGTCAGACGTTTTCACTTGAGCATTTTGTTGTTTGTTTTTGTGTTTACTCAAATCCCAGGTAGAGGCGGGGACAGCTCTAGAGCTGTCTTGTGGGATGGTGCATTTCTTCTGGGTCTCTCCTTTAATGTGTTACCTTTGTGGTCATACAGCTCTGTCCCAGGGCCCCTGGTAGCACACTGTAACCCACAGCCTGGGAGTCCAGAGGTGGGTGAATTTCCAGGGAGAATTATTTCATCACTGCTGCTGCAGGAGTCTCACTTTCTCATTGCATTCAGCCTCCCACGGGTTCTCCGGCTCATCTGCCAGCTTAGCCACATTTTCATATGATATATACTTTTAGATGCTTCATCCTGGGGAACTTTCTTTGAACACTGAATCATCTGTCATAGTTAGATGGCATGATTATTATGAAAAGTTGTATTTCAGAGAAGCAGACAATATTTGAAAGATGGACCTTTGAGTTTCTCATACTGCATGGAATTCATACCATGGTTGAGTAACTCTAGACTCTTGGACTCTTTCGGGGGCAAGGGGCTTAGACATTCCTTCCCTCATCCCTTAGAAGCCTTATCGACATGTCCTGGGGAAGGGGGTCATTCAATGAAGTCATCAATCAGAGAGTCTAGGAAATCTCTGGATGTTCTGGAGAAGTTTTGCTCATGTCTGTCCTTTAGGGCTTATCTGGGGACACCTGTGCTCTGGGTTGTACCTCCATTTTTGGTCTTGTCTTTTTGTTCCCAGTGTCTCCTGATTCTTCACTTTTTCTCCTTTGTGTCTTTTGGGAAGGCTCTAGCTCTCCCAAGCTTGTGTTTCTAGACTGTCCATGAGTGTGCTCTGAGGCTGAACTGGCCTTTGTGTTCTGTAACTGTGTTGATCTCTGTAGGGGTTTGATGAAAGTAGTTCTGCTTGGTTTTGCTCTGGAAGCAAGAAAAGGAAAAATACACAGCGAATCCCTCCACTGTGGTTGCCTCAGATGGGCAAAGACACCATTGCTCTGAAAAGAGAGAGTTGATACAGACAAAAGGCTCATGTCTCTGTGTTTTCAACTATGGGTATTTGTGAATTTATTTTGTTAAATGGAAATGATATTGTATTTCTTTGGAGGGTGTGTGTGTGTGTGTGTGTGTGTGTGTGTGTGTGTGTGTGTGTCTTGCTGCTGATGGTGGGCAGGCTTTTGTTGGACCTAGAGTTTATTGTTTTGGCAATAAACTAGGTGGCCAGCAAGCTCCAGGGATGCGCCTATCTCTTCTACCCCAGCCCCAGAATTTCAGGCATATATTGTTGCATCTCACTTTTAATTTGCTTTGAGAGATGTAAGCTCAGGTCCTCATGTTTCCCCAGTAAACACTTTATTAACTGAGTCATCATCTCCTGAGCCCCTGGAGGGTGTTTCTTTCTTCTTAAATTGAACTTATAATTTTTAATGTTCTATTTTGGGCTCATCCTTTTGTAATGACCACCTCTAACTGGAAAGCCTTTAGAGCATTGCCAGATACATCAAGATTCCAAGAAGAGCATCTTTTGTAGCCAAAATTGAAATCAAGTAATTTTGGCTGACCAGTTCTAATCTAAGATTTATCTAAATCATTCAGAAATTACATGATAACATAATCATAGGTAATTAAGTTGAGGCAGTAAATGGAATTAAGGTCTTTCTTTTTGTTTGTTTTGTTTTAGTCAGAGTTGGAATTTGATAACCCTAATGATGATGGGTTTGGGAAGCAAGTCCTAATCCAAAGTTGATAATGGCCTCTTTACAGCTGAGGTTTTAGATGATGAATGTTTAGATGAGGAGGAGGAAGAGCAGGTGTAGGAACTTTAAGGGGGGAAGTTAAGGAGAGGTCAGATGAAGGGCATCTCATGGGACAGGTTTCTGGTGTCTGGGAGTGGTTAATGAAGCCTGGCTGAGCAGGGACTGGTAGGCATCCTATCCTCTGGGAAAATATGAGCTAGGGTTATTTGAAGGGCCATGGGACTTGCTCTCCTGAGTCCTGGTTATTGGAGGCAATCATGAATTAATGAGAGCAGTTCACAGGGATCTGCTCTGTTAGAGGAAATTCACGGGGGGTCCTCTGTGGACCCAGGTGTTTGGAACAGGGGGTATTGGGTGCTCCACATATGGAATGGGCTAGATCCTAACACATGTGATTATATTTTTTTGCTACCAAGATGCTCAAGATTCACTGGAAGATATCCACACACACATAGGATAATATTCCATCATAGGTAAGGTAATGGAATGCAACAGGTGGCCTGGGAGATCCAAAAAACAGTAATATGCTTTCATTCTATCAAACCCAAGTTTATTCCAAGACTTTGTAATTTGGGATTATCTACTATCTAATGCATCTTGGACATTACCTCCCTTAACTCATACCTCCTCTGTTACCAGCCTATACCGGCTTTCACTGCATACATGGTGTTCTCTTTACTTCCTCCTATCAATCTTTCCTTGAACTGTGAGGCAAATTTAACTTAAGGGTCGCTCCTGAACTTTTTAAAATAGCTAACATTTATTGGCACACACACAGTGCTGAAAAAAATATCAGGCATTTTCTATGCCCCATTATGATCCTGGTAATGCTCATATGATTGAAGTGCTAATCTAGCACACATGTAGAGCAATCAGGTCAGAGCTAGACACCAGGCTGAGGAGCCTGATGTCTTGAAGGATGTTTCTTTAGTGATGGAGTTAGACTGTAAGAGCGTGGGAGATGATGATGTCACAAGGCCACATAGAATGGCATGGTTTGCCATCATTTATGGAAGAAAATTGGTAAAGGTAACTGTGGTAGTACCAACCAGATGGCTGAGTCTCCTCTTTACCTCTTCACCATTGTATCCTTCTATAACAGGTCAGGAAAACAGTTACAGAAAGAGCAGATAGCCTACCATAGTGCCAGCTAATGAATAAGAATCAAATGTCGAATCCAAGCCTGTCTCACCTCAAAGCATCATGGAGTATTCTTGACTACCACATTACCCACATTATGTAGAGGTTACTAATGGACTCTCCTGTTGCTCAGCCTTTCCTGAGTTTGCTTCCTCTAGCTTATTGGTTTCACAAATATGTAGACAGCACCAGGGAAGTTTCCATTCTCTTGCATAATGTATAAACTCTTACTGAACAACCACTTTGTATCCATCTGTGTGCAGGGAGATAAATAGACAACAGGGCAGAAGAAGAGCCTGGGAGAAGTCTACTAGGAGCCTCTGCTTCTGCTTCCCTCATACAAATAATTATAAAATTATAATGCAATGTGATTAAAAAAATAGGACATCAACGTGAGGAAGCCCCATGGTTCAGGTTGTGGTGAATGTGTTTCACTATAAGATGATGCTTAGCTGTTTTCCACTGTGACCCTGCAGTGTCACATTCTTAACAGTCAATAGATTCCAGCTGTTTGACCTCCTTGTTAGCACTTGGTATTGTCCATTTTTAATTTATGCCACTCTAATTGATTCATAAGTAAGTGGTAGCCCATTATGGTATCAATGTGAAGTTTTCTAACCAATCATTTTAGATGCTTGCTAGATATCTGTATGTCTTCTTTACTGATGTATTTGTTACTGTCTTTTTTTCCCCCACACATTTAACTGGGCTGTTTACTTTCTTTTTTGTTGATATGACTGACTTTTTTTTTCTTTTACCCAGCAACTGAAGAAAGGCTTTTGTTAGCAGGAAACACACACACAGAAAGAACCTCCACAAAGCAGAGGGGAACTCAGGAGGTTGAACTACAGATTTTCTTTGAGTAATGGTCTTAGAAGGTCTTCCTCTCTTGGTCAACCCAACCAATTTCTGGTTGATCAGTTTTACAAAAGATAGGATGCCTGACTGGCCCACAATTGTTACATAAACATGTTCTGGTCTGACCTTAAACTTGTTGAGGGCATTTCCCCCCATAAATATGATTAACTAAACTTGCTATTAAGAGATTTGTTAATTGGGTTTTTGTGAATTTGACAGTAGACAAAGCGATATGAAGGAGATGCAGTAGGAGTGGTTGCCATGGCGACTTGGTTGGTCTTTGGTACCAACTGGGATGTGAGCAGTGGGGCCAGGCTTTGTGTGTGTGTGTGTGTGTGTTTGCCCACAGTGCAAGGATGAAACAGATCTAAGATGGGAAGATAAATAAAAACCAGAAAGCAGAGGAGTGACTTGGATCTTTAGTCCCTAAGGAGAATGGAGCTTCTTTAAGTTGTCTGTGGAAGCTAGATGAGTTAAAAATGCTAAGAGGCTGCTTTGCATCAATGAGTTAAGCAACTGAACAACAATAAGAAGAAACGAGGTCAGGCTTCAAAGTGTTTCTGCTCCTCAGCCCAGAGCTGGAGGAGGAAAGACAGACAGGGCTTTCATCAGCAGGCGAGGAGGTTCCAGAATGAAATGAGGCAAGGCAGCCAGAACTCTCCACTCCAGGAGAGGACATTCTGTTACTTTGCAACAGGTATTGGTAGTTTTAGGAAAGGCGAGCATACCTAATTTTCACCAAGTGGTTATATCAATATACTAGTAAACTGTTTTGTTTGTTTGTTTTATTAAGTGGCTGATTATTGAAAATAAACAAAACCAAAACTGTTCTGGGAAAGTAAAGAAAACTCAAGTGCCTTTCCTGTCACCTGACTTATAGGCTATATGCCATTGGGGAAACAAACAAACAAACAAAACCAAACAAAACTGGAGTCTTTATAAACTTCTAGGCTTTCTGTACTTCTGATCCCTGGCCCTATCCACATGGTTTTGTGTATGCGTGTTTTTATGGAGAATCATAACGCAGGACACTGAGGTAAGGCACCAGGTAAGATTTATAAGTAATGAAATCTTTAAGGTACATTCATAACACAGAGCAAAGTAGATGCTGCTGCTGATCCAGCTGCCAGGGGTGATGGGAACCAAACTGTAAACCATGCTTCTCCACATCTTCTACGCCATCTCCTAAGGGAGTTCAAGACCCTTACCCCACAGTTTTTAAGGTATCACAAATCCTCAGAGATGACCACATTCATAAGGCCAAAACAACTGCTTCATCCATTTGGTCATTGGGCCGAGTGTCGGAATTCCCATAACAGAATAGTTTCATAGTCTCCTCAGTCTCAAAGTGGCCTGGAATCCTCAACAGCTGTGAACCGCTGTTCTAGAGGGTGTGCTTGGCACACTCACTCACA
Source organism: Sigmodon hispidus (assembly GCA_004025045.1). Lineage (NCBI taxonomy): Eukaryota > Metazoa > Chordata > Mammalia > Rodentia > Cricetidae > Sigmodon > Sigmodon hispidus. The sequence continues at coordinate 97,121 of PVIH01004519.1, forward strand.
CTCACTGTGCAGCAAAAGCACCACAGCCATCCCATGTCCCCGCTTGAAAGTATTATGGCAGCAAGTCCTGTGCCAGATGGAATTAGGTGTGTGTAAAGTTGTGGGATTGAGCCCAGAGTCTTTTCAGTTCTTATCCAAAGAATTTTGATTCTCTTCTTAATTAATTTATAACATTTGGCCAGCTATTACCCTTTTAACTTAGTGAGAAAATGTTGCTAATGTATGTTCCTGATAATGTTGCTGTAATTGTAAAAGGATGTGTGTTTAGAAAGACAGAAACAACAGAGGTTATTGGGCTGGCCTAATGTTAATATATGCACAGAGTCATGTTACACATTAGAGAAGATAGAATAGTATCCAAAGGACCCTGAAAAGACAGAAGCTGTATGCTCAGAGCTCGAATCCAAGGACTATCTATGGTTTAGAAGGACAGAATTTCATTAAGGGATGCAGGTTTTTGCTGTGGATTGATGAATAGTGTTTGCACGTGAAGGGGAGGAAATGCCTTTTAGCTGGGCGGAAATATCATGGGACCTTGGGCTGAGCATGCTCTGTTGTTAAGAGAGATGGACTCAAAACTGAGAATAAACACAGGTAAACAGGTAAGACAACACTTTATTGGGTGGAGGTAAAAAGATGCCTTTCTGAAAAGGAAATTGACTGGAGCATGAGCTAGTATTTCAGTAGCTTAAGCAGTCATGAGGCCATGAAGAAGGAGGAGGAGAGGAAGAACAGTGTGGTGGGGTGGACTTGCAGAGGAATGTGTTCAAGGAGGACCCACAGACTTCATGCACACTCAGTAGAAATTTATGATTGCTTTTAGAATAAAGAGTTTTTTTGTTTTGTTTTGTTTTATTTTTGCTTTGAGATAGTCCTGGCTGTTCTGGAACTTGCTCTGTAGATCAAGCTGGCGTCAAACTCAGAGAGATCTGCTTGCCTCTGTCTCTTGAGTGCTGGGACTGAAGGTGTGCACCACCACCACCTGTCTAGAACAAAATTTGAAATATGTTTAAAACAAAGACAGCTGGATCTTTAATGAAATAGGACTGTTAATGCAAAAAAAAATACTTTGATTTTTAAAGTATAAGAGATGGGGTCTGGTTAAGGGCACTTGTAGGAGCTGCAAAAGACCTAAGTTTGGTTCTTAGCACTCACCATAGTAACTCACAATTGTCTGTAACTCCAGTTTCAGGGCATCCAATGCCCTCTTTTTTATCAGTGGGTAAACTGCACACACATGGCATACTCACACACATACATTAATAATAATAATAATAATAATAATAATAATAATAATAATAATAAATCTTTAAAATGCAAGAGGTAGGGATTAGAGAGATGACTCGATTAAGTATTGCTGTATGAACATTAGGACATGAATTTGGGTCTCTAGCACCTATGTTAAAAGTTAGGCATGATGATATGCATCTGTAATCCTATCTGGGGAAGCAGAGACAGTAGATCCCTAGGTACACTAGCTAGCTAATCAAACTGAACTGGTAGGCTCCATGTTCAATGAGAGAATTTGTCTCAAAAAATAAGATGGCAAGTGAGTGAATAAGACCCTAGGTGTTGCCCTCCGGCCTCCTCACATAAACATGGACACACACATACACCACAAATACAAAATAAACTACAAGAGATGAATAGGTTAAGAGGTTCAGTGCTCTGGGCATGGTTGCTACACAGAACCATGTTGGAATGGAATATTCAGATTGGATAGTAAACCAAGGTCTACAAAAGTAGGAAAGCTCATTCACTTACACTGTAGTGAGAAACACATTTCCACAATGAACGAAAGGATCAAATCCAGAACTCAGAAGTCATAGAGTTTATGTAGCTTTGCTAGGAAACATGGAGGAATAGATTTTCTAATACAGGAAATGTGTGAGCATAGCTGATTCCATTTCTGTGTGTGTCAGCCAAGACCTGGTCAGAAGAACTATCTAAGATCACCACAGGATTCTGGGAGTGCAACAAATTTTTTTTCCTTTTTTTCTGGAGAGGAACAATACTTTTGTTTCTTTTCTGTAGAAGAAACCCAGTAACCATAGTAGAAGTGATTGTTAGAAATGCTAAGAAGGCATGCTGATGCCTGGTAGTGGTGCTGTCTGAGATCTGGAGTTCACACCCTGTGTGTGTGTAACATTCCACTGGGAAGCAAGAAAAGGGAGTGAATGAGCTACTTACTTTGTCTAAGCATAGAAATTAAACTTGTGTGGACAGATGCTAGTGCCTCAAGTGGTCCAAATGCAAGAAAATTCCACTTAGGCTTCTCTGCAAACACTGAACATGTCCTGCTGGTGTGTGTGTGTGTGTGTGTGTGTGTGTGTGTGTGTGTGTGTGTGTGTGTGTGTGTGTGGTGTAGTGTGGTGTGGTATGTGTGTGTATGTGTGTGGTGTGTTTCTGTGTGATGTGGGTCTGTCAATATTTAGGACGGTTTATCTCCTGATTAACTGGGCTTATAGATGATAGGGTTTTTAAAAGCCACCCAATTTTACAGTGTTTAGGTATAAGATAGAAAGCAGTCCTATTGGGGTTCTATTCCACAGATGTTAGGTAAAACGTATTTTTTTTATTGGTTGTTGGACATAAATTGAGGATTTTTTTTTGGTTTGTCTTTTTGCAATAGTGAGTTGCTTCTAAATAACTGACCCATTGTGTTAGATGGTACATGGCTCTGAGAGTATTCTTGTTCTATACATATGACATAAACATCATGGAGTTTCATCTTTCAAAGAACATTAGCCATCAGTAAGGAAGGGACATCTATAAAATCATCTTTGAGTGATTGCTGTGAGGTGGCAGCAGGTGTGTTAGGTCTTGGGTGTGTGTATCTTCTCTTCATTTCTGTGTCTCTGCCAGATATCCTTTTTGGCTAGTCTGAGCATTAAACTAACTAATGATGTGTGGCCAACTTGGGACCAGACCTTTGAATCTGTATATCGTCAAATAGTAAACTAAGGTCTACAAAAGTAGGAAAGCTCATTCACTTACACTGCAGTGAGAAACACGTTTCCACAGAGAACAAAAAGATCAACAAAGCAAACTTATTTAAATTCATAATTTCATCTTTAGCTCAGTCTTCTAAATATTGATTTTATTATTATGCTTTGTAATATGTAAATGTGTCCATAGGATGTAAAGGCAATAGTAGATCATGCATATAATTTATAAGTATATAAAAATGTATGTCCATACATATGTATGCATTTAAACTTTTCTTTAATTTTTTTGGCCAAAACAGCACATGATCAAAAGCAGCAGAGGAGCATATGTGTCCATAAGGAGCCCTTTGGGGAAGTATTTTACGAAGTCATCTGGGCTTTGAGGGTTTGAGGTACAGTAGTGATGGGTGAGGAGAAAGAGGTGGTCACAGAGGAGGCAGAGCTCACAGCATGGGGACCCTGCTCACCTGAGTGTTGCTGGGGTGCTCTCTGATATTGGCTGTTCCTGACAGGGGCAGAACTGAGCCCTGCTGCTGAGAATGTGCCAGGCTGGAGGAAAGGAGGTGGCAATGTGTTCTGCAGAGCTTGCTCTGGTGTCTGTCTGTTAGCCAACAACTTTGATCATGAATTTTATCCTCTGTGGCAATAGTCAACAGAAATATGGTATGAGCCACATAGGTAATTTTAGATTTTTTTAAATGGCCATTGAAAAAGCAAAAAGCAAATAATAACAACAAAACTTCCAAACAGGAAGAATTGTTTAATGAATCATGTTGAATTCCGTTCACCCAGAATATTATTATACCACACATAATTTATATAAAGTGATAATGCAAATTTAATGTTTCTGGGATGTAGTTTTGCCTACAGTGAGCATTTGTATGGACCAGCCAGATTTCCAGTGTTTAGCATGACTTGTGCCTGGTGTGCACTGGGTTAGGATAGCTTTGGAATTCAATTGGAGACAGTACAACAAAGCTAAATAGAACTACAGATCGTCTAATTGGGTTTTCTGGCTTTCTGGATGGCTCCCCACAAGGACTCCGCTTATGGGGCTAGTGACAGAGGAGAAACAGCCTGGGTTTGAGGAGCATACTTGTTCATTCCCTGCCAAAGCCACTTTGCTTTGTGTGTTTATACTCTGCTAGAAGTGTGGCTTTAGGAAATGATTCTGAAAAACATTTAAGTGAAAGTTAAAATCTCACCCAGTTCCTTTTTACACATGAGAATATAAAGCCCAAATGATGCTAAGTCATCTGGCCAAGGTCACCTTCATCAAGTAGACACATTCCTACCTATATTTTATACTTACAGATTTTAGAAAAACCAGAGTTATGTGTATATTTGTAGGTCATAGAATGATTTTAACTGCCTTGAGCACTTTCTTGGTGGCCAGCATTAAGATAAGATGTGAATGATTTAGGGGATCTCTGAGTTTTCTCCATATGGAGAGATATTCAGTTTTCCTTGTCTTCTCTTTGATGTCCATTCTATGCAAGCCACCATTGGGTACCTATGAGCCTGTATCATCTGCCTGTGTTGGACATAACAGCACTGGTCTCGGGGAACTCCTGGCTTTGGAATCAGGACACATGGTTCAGTGTCCTGCTTTATTCTCTCCTGCCTGTAATTTGGACAGATCATTGAACCTCATGATTACATTTGCTCAGTTAGGAAATGAGCATGGTCATTGGTCACACCCCGATGGTGAAGCTCAGTGTGTTAGAAGAAAGGTGATATGAAATCTTGGCAAAGCCTGTGTGGAGGAAATGGTTCTGTGGGTAAAGCTTTTGCTTCCTGAGTGGAAGAATGGAGTTCCGGTCCCCAGCACCAACAAAAGTGCAGGGCACTTGGGAACCAGAGACAGGAATTCTTGGAGCAGGCTAGCTAACTGGCCCCAGTTTCAAGTGAAAGACTGTATTTCAATCATAAGGTGTAGACAAACTAAGGGAGACACTTGATGTTAACCTCTGGCTTCCACATATACACTTATGCACATTCACACATACATGTGAGTACTCATACATGCAAGGACACCACACACACACACACACACACACACACACACACACACACACACACACACACACGCTCAAAGGCAAAGTTTTTCCTTAATGAGTGAGGATTGGCTGAGATTTGGGAGGCAAGCGACTCAGACCCTTTCATTATAATGGTGGTGGTCCTGCCACCACCTAGACTGAAAAGTCTAGATTTGGATGTTTCCATATTTGTATAGTCTCCTGAGCACCATTTTGTTGTTCCTGATGGTGAGGCTTGCCCTCTGGGATGCTCTTAGGTTCCAAGTTGTGTGATGGATGCCAAGCTGCCGTGGGCTTTCTGTGTGGTGTGCAGAGGGTCCCAGGGTGCTGGTGACTCCTGATCAAAAGCCACTTTATTTCTTCTTCCACACTTTACTCAGCCCGCTGGCCTAACTAACAACCACCCAAACCCTAGAAGGCCTGTCACCTCCACACAGGAAGTGTGGAGCCCAGAGACACAGGCACACATTTTCATTTCCTTTTTAAATGAATACAGTCTCTTTAAAAGTTTTATTTGAATACCGATCTGTGATTTGCACCAGTTACTTGAATTTTAAACAGATGTGTGTGCAATGCTGGGCGTCAGCTTGCATATTTTCATCCAGTTTCATAGTCATTGGTTTTTAAAGGGTGCAGCTGGGTCTCAGGCCTATGCCTTCATTGGGCAAGCTGCCAAGGGCTTCCATGTGCTCTTCTGTCCAGAGCCATGACACTTTAACTAGGACCTCTGTCATTTTCTGGGTGTCCAGGGGAAGGCTATGTCATCTGATTATTGTTATAGGAAATACCTATGGCCTCTCATAGGCTACAATTTGCTAATTGCCAAGACCAATAGTGCATGGGACCCAGCAAACATAGGTAAAGAAGTATTTCCTGATGTGCTGGTTTTTGGAAGGTAGCCACTAATGTTCACTTTTCTTAATTTCAAGGGAATTTGATAATGTTTCTAACTAGATGAAATTAGATTATTCAAACATACACAAATGTTCATCTTTGAGTGACTCAGAAAGGAGTAGCTGAAAAAAAAACAAACCAAAGCAAAACTCTTATTAGTGGAAGCTAGCAGAATAGATTTTTAAAAATTATCTTCATTAGAGAGCTGGAGAGATGAGTCAGTGGTTCAGAGTGCTCTTCCTGAGAACCTGAGTTTGATCCCTATCACCCACATCAAATTGCCTGTAATGCCAGCCAGGGAATCCAATGCCTCTTTTAGCCTCCATTGGCATCTGCACACATGTGACATATGTGTCCAAATGTAAAAAAATGAATCTCAAAAAATCCTCACTTGCTAATGTCTTAGCAATGTATGAAAGAGTCTAGGGATTTGCTTTATTATTTGACAACCATGTTTCTTTATCAGCAATACACTCAGGTTGTTTTAAAAGAGAAATACCACATAGAGCTGAATTTATTTCACTTGACAGAAACAAGGGAGAAAGGATTTATTTGTGGGTATGATTTCACAGGATATCAGTTCATCATGGTGGGCACAGAGGCTCTCTCCTAAGTAGTGGGGGCTTAGGACGTTCCTTGTCACACCTAGGGGATTAAAAGCAGAACATGGCATGAAACAGGTGAGCGATCCCAAAACCTGCCCCGTAGTGGTCTGTGCCTGCCCGCTAGGCTGTCTTCCCTAAACTCAAACCTGTACAACAGGTAGGGATCACAGGCTCAAACGTGTGAGCCCCAGAGAGACAATTTTACATTTAAATCCTAACAAAAACATATAGGATAAAATAAAGGACTTGTGGTGTTGAAGGAGTAAGTTTTTGTTGAAGAAGAATTAACAAGTTGGTTTTTAACTTAGTTATGCTGTGTTAATATCTGATGTCTTGGTTAGATTCCACATTTTTCAACTTTGAAAATCCACATCTATTGGATGGAAACCCTCCCCCTTCTCTTAATTTCACTGCTGAGAGTGGATATTTGACTGTATAGAAGGAAAAAATGTGGGTCTGTTCTCTGTCTTTTAAAAAAGGTTTTATTTAATTTTATTTTATATGTATTAGTGTTTTGTCTGCATTCATGTCTGTGTGAGGGTATTGTATTCCTTAGAACTGGAGTTACAGATAGTTGTGACCTGTCATGTGGGTGCTGGGAATTGAACCCTGGTCTTCTGCAAGAGCAACCAGAGGTAGCCATCTCTCCAGTCCCTGCTCTCTATCTTTTTAGGTTGAGGCAAAGAGGAAAGATAGTTAAGGCCTGTTGATGATCCCCAAGGCCAAGGTAGGTCACCAGCAAAAAAACTTTAAATAGCTTTAATATTAGTCAGGAAGGTTAAACTGTACTGTGATAAAGTCAGTGGCTTTGTATGTTCTCCCATAGAGAGGTGCTGAGCATGTGAGTCCCTTTCAGATACTGAATCAAGGTCCCAGTTGCTTTTATATTGAAAGCAGGAACATGTCACCGCAGAAGAGCTCATTTGGTGGGTGACAAATGCTAGTCTTTTCTTTATATGATATAGTTTGATTTTTCCTGAGGAGACATACATCAAGGTGTTTTTTCTTCCCCAGATAGGAGAACCTATCTATGGCAGGCCCAAGAAATGATTGCATTCAAGTCTAGCTTGATGAACTAGTACTTTGCTTATAAGAGTATGGGTTACCAGAAAGCAACTGTATCACTAAAAAAACAAAACAAAAACTCAACCAGAGCATCATTTGAAGCTGCATTGTGGATACCATGGAACCACCATGGATAGCTTGATGGTGGTTCCATGGGAGGGAGGGGCCTCAGGGGTCTGGAAATTTTCATGAGCTTCCTGGACTTGTAAGTTTTATTAATTTCCTGAGTCTTATGAGCCATTCTCTTTTCTCTAAACAAAAATGTTTAAATTCACAGAAATAATGATCCCAAAGTGTGGGAAATCCCCCAATCTCATAATTCTCACTAAGTACCTTCCCTTCATTTGCAAGAGGGCATCACTTGTTTTTCTTTCTCTGTCCGCTTCTTTATTGTTTGGGCCAGAGGTTGTGAGAGTCTACGTCTTCCACAGCCATCTCTCACATGGAAAGTTTGCTCTTATGGAAAAATGGCAGCATTTCCTCATTTCATAATTCCCCAAATAATGAAAGATTACAAAATAGGGGTTTATAACTATAATGGCATCATTTATATTCATTTTTTTCTCTTGCAACAGCCATAGGGTTCCAAATGTCCATTTTATTGAACATACTCCAAAATTTCTTGGATTACTGGCATTTATTTGACTTGAATAAGTTAATATGATGGTTCTGAGTAATCATGAAAAAAGTTTTATTCTAAATATTTAAAACATTTTGATTAGTATTACTCTATTAGCAAACTTGATTTTGAAGTACCTTTCAGCTCAGAGCAAAGTTATAAAGATAATGTAGAGGATTTAAACATATTTTCTACCCACTTTTCTCCTAATATAAATATTTTACATAACCATACACAATTTGTCAGTTCTTAAAACATTAACCCTGACATAGTACTAATTAAACTTCAGGTTTTATTCTTAAAACTTGAATTTTATTTGATTGTAGTGACTTCCCTCTGCCAGCAAATGTCCTTTTTCTGTTCAAGACCCAGTCTAGGATGCCATTTATCTTTGAGTCAGGTTTCCCATAATCTGTGATGGTTTTATACTCTTTCTTTCTTTTTCATGACATGGACTTTTTGAAATTGTTTTGTAGATTGTCTCTTAATTTGGTTTCATTGGATGTATTCTCATCTTTAGACTGGTCTATAGAAACAAGGGTAGATTGCTTCATAGGTGACAGGACCTCATTAATTGAGACAGTGGACTATGATAGCAGTAAGACTTGTTGAGTCTGGAGAGATGGCTCAATGGTTAGGAGCTTTTGCTTCTCTTCTAGACGACCTGAGTTCAATTTCCAGTATCCATGTTAGATGGCTCAAAACTACCTGCAGCTCCAGTTTCAGGGGTTTCAGTGCCTTTGTTTGGCTCTTGAAGGTACCTGTGCACACACTCACATGCACATAAATAAAACTCAAAATAAAATCATTGAAAAAATATGACTTATAGTAATCCCAACCACTTGGTAAATGGAGGTAGAGTCTATAAAACACTTATGACCCCCATTTTTATACTCTCATCCATTCTCTTGTCCTTTGACAGGGCCTTGTAGTCTGATTTAGCTTCAAATTTGCTATGTAGTTGATGATAAGCTTGAATTTGTAATGCTTCTATCTCTACCTCTTGAATGCTGGTAATACAGATTTGTACCAACATACCTGGTGTATATGATGCTGAGGACCAAACCTAGGGTTTCTTGCATTCTAGGCAAGCATTCCAGTAGCTTAGCGGTCTCCCTGTCCCTCTATAGTCTAGCAGATATAAATCACTAGGTATTGACCTCTGTTTGGAAAGAGGTGTTTCTCCATATTTTTTTGGAATTGGTCTGTGAGGAAGCTATGTCCCTCTCTTCTATTTAATGATTTCTATTTTATTTTTATTCTTTGGGTTATTATGTTATATATTATATATATATATAAACTAAACATAAATAGTATATAAATAAACATACTATTTATGTTTAGTTTATTTCTCCAATTATTTCATCTCTGTAATGTTGGGAACTCTTTCAGATTGACTATTGTGTCAAAATACATTTAGTTCTTTCATTATCTTAACTTTAAAGATCAGTTTTAGCATTAGGGCAGGATTTGGAGGAAGGTACAGATATTTTCTCTACACCTCACCCTAATGAATCTCTGCAAGGTCCTTCAGCCTTATGGGTGCATCTTTACAGGTGATAACTATGCAGCTCCCAGTCTTTATTCAGCCTAAGTGTCCACCTGATGCTTTTGACAAACATGTCAACACAAAGCTATCATTGTCCTTTTGTGTAGAGTGGAATGTTTTTACTCCTCTAAAGAATCCATGCATTTTCTTTTCTTTTTGATTTCTAATTACTTGGGCCTGGAGTAACTTCCCTCAACAGGATGGTTTTACATTGAGAAGGTTTTTATAATCTTCCTTAAATCTGCACTAGCCTGTGAAGAGTTAAAAACAATTTATGTGTCAATATGTTGAAAAAAAACATAGACAGTTGATTCATGTGTAGCCTCAGAATTCAATCACTGGTAAGTGAATGAAATCATTCCCTTATTTTAAAGAGATGAATTCTTGCCAAGGACCATGATGGGTAGGACCTGGGGACTAGAAGAGAACACAGAAAAGCGAAAGCTTCCAAGGTGAAGTGATCTACTGAGGGAGACTCATGCACGATGTATCCACTTCTTCTAAATGTAGTAGTAGTTCCTGTGAATAAAGTCCTCACATAGCCTCTTATTTCCTTCCTTTATCCTTCCTTTCTTCCTTCAATTCATCCTTCATTTCCTTCACTTATTTCAGTTATTTCCTTTTTATACAAATGAATATTCTGAAATATTTTTCCAGATATGGAATCATAGTTGATAGTCAGAATTAAAGAAGACAATAAATTATATAGTCCCCCAGGCTTGCATTTCAGGTTGATAGTCTGTAGTAACTCACATATGTAATTATTTAAATGACATATTTTAATGACATATTGGAACAGCAAAAGCAGCTTGTCTTAATTTTTTCTTTCTTGGTTAAAGATTTGATTACAGAAATTCCGATTAAATGGTGCTAATTTTGTCTCGCCACTTTTACATTTACAGCTCAGGGTGATGGAGGCAGGAGAGAAAGCCTTGCCTTTAAAACCCAGAGAGTGTTGAATATGACACGCATGCATGGAAATGACAGGAGAGGATGGAAAAGAGGCCATGCCAACTTGTTAATTTCCCCTGGGGTTTACACAAATGTGGGCATTTATCGTGTTTTTATAGCTACACACTTGCTGCCATTTGGAGCTATGCTTCAAAGCGACCAGTGTTCAATTCATCTTCCAGGAGCAGAAGGAGAGGGAGGATGTGAGTTTTACCTTTAAAAGGCAGTGTTGGGCAGCAGAACGGTTAAGAACTGCATTTAGCCCCTGTCTGTAAAAGGCTTTGCTGTTCGTTACCTTGATGGATTTGCTATTTCATATCCCATGGTGTATAAAATGTGACCAATATAGTTTGGATTCCGGGGTCTTTTCTGGTTTGTTGACCATACTGGTGCTTAAGATGATGATTTAAATTAGTTTGAATGTACTTGGGTAATCAAGCATACAGTATTTTGAAGCCACTAGCCAAGAAGAAAGAGGAGAGTTCTCACAGCCTTCTGCAGTAATGAGACACATAAATCAAAAGGACGAACATGAAAACATCTACTGAGCCCTGGGGTCTGATTTTAGGCACCTCAGTGGATCACTTTTTTTTTTTTTTTTTTTTTTTTTTTGGATTAGGCTTGCTGGAACTATGCTTCTGAGCATGTAGGTTAAAAGAAAAACATCTAGACACAAAGCAGAGAACCTCTATAGAGCTAACAAAAATAGGAAAAACAAAGAAATACAAAAACAAAAACCCAACCAGACACTGCGTGCCTTCTCCTTTAGAGCTGAGAAGTTAAAGATGTTGAGCACTTTTTCAAGTGCCTTTCAGCCATTTGTAATTCTTCTGCTGAGAATTCTCGTTTTAGTTCTGAACCCCATTTTTTGATTATCATTCCCCACTCCTTAAAGACTACAAATATTTAGCCATGTAATACCTTTCTTTACACACTTATACAAAGTGTGAATTTAGAAGCCTGGGTCTAAGGAGGAGACCCCAAGAAGGATCTGATATAAGGAGGCATTAATTTCTAGGTGTGTCTGTATATGTGTGTGTGTGCATGCGCTCAGTTATCAAATGTATGTTGCTGATGACAGTCTAACCTAGATATGCAAGAGAAACTGTTTTCCACTGTGAGGCTGGGAGACCAGAGTTCTTCCAGATGTTAGTTCACACTAGGTCTGAAATCCTCCTCAGCTTCTTTCCTACAGGATGACTGGAACTGTGCACATGGCCCTCTTTTTAAAACTGTGTATTTCATTCCATAGCTACCTCCCATTCAAGTGCTAAAATCAGGGATCACGTCAGTTAGTTTGTACATTGCTACAGGCTACAATGACAATTGTAGATTCTGTAGACAATGTAGGATTCTGAAATGGTGTAAGTTCGAGAGGCTGAGAAGGGCAGCATGAGCCTATTTTCATGCATTTTTCTCCATCCTTCAAAACTCACTGGCATCCTAGCTCCGGTGCACCAGTGAGCACTGGTGTGAGCTCCTGTGCACTAGAGAACACTATGGTATGGAAAGTGAAACACATCCATCCCAGATCTCATTCCTCTGCCTACCTTTACGGTTACTTCCAGCGTGCTGGTTATAGAAGGAGCAAGTTGTACAGTTCTGTAGAATTTCCTTGACCTGATGCCAAGTGATGAGAAAGCTCTTTTTTAATCCCTTGGTAACATATTTGACTCCCTCTCTGTGGGAATTGTTGCATTGAGGGTGGTTACATTTGGATTTTAGTAAGGATTGCTCTAGGTGAGTACTGGACATAATGTAAGCCCAAGGGATGTTTTGCCAGTGAGGGACACTGTTAATTCATCTTAGGGGATGAGGTCCAGGGAGGGAAGGAAATTTTGAATGTAATTGCCTGCACTGAATTAGAAATTCACGCTTTGTATAAGTGTGTAAAGAAAGGTATTACATGGCTAAATATTTGTAGTCTTTAAGGAGTGGAGAATGATAATCAAAAAATGAGGTTCAGAAGTAAAAAGAGAATTCTCAGCAGAAGCATTACAAATGGCTGAAAGGCACTTGAAAAAGTGCTCAACATCTTTAACCATTAGAGAAATGCAAATCAAAACAACTTTGAGATATCACCTTACAACCTGTCAGATTGGCTAAGATTAAAGACACAAATGACAGCCTATGCTGGAGAGGATGCAGAGCAAGGGGAACACTCCTCCATTGTTGTATGGCAGTATGCAGTATGCAGTATGGCAGGTTTTCAGAAAACTTGGAATCAATCTCCCCAAGGATCCAGCAATACCACTACTGGGTGTATACCTTAAAGATGCACATTTGCACTCCAAAGGCATTAGCTCACCTATGTTCATAGCAGCATTATTCATAATAGCAAGAACCTGCAAACAACCTAGATGCCTCTCAACTGAAGAATGGATTAACAAGCTGTGGTACATCTACACAATGGAGTACTACTCAGCAGTAAGAAAAAATGATATCCTAAAATTTGCAGGCAAATGGATGGATTTGGAGACTATCCTCCTGAGGGAGGTATCACAAACCCAGAAAGATAAGCAGGGGATGTACTCACTCATTAGTGGACTTTAAACAAAAAGCAAAGCACACCCAAGCTGCAAGCCACAACCACTGAACATCTTGGGATCTGGAGTACCTTGCACCAGCACCTTGGAGCCCATTCCCTCCAGAGGAACACCTGACCCCGTCTTGATGTTGGAATGAGGAAAGCAGATTTGCCTGGAGTGGATAATGACCTAAGCCACCCTGGGACCTTGGGACCTCCTGCTCTTGCTGGGGAGGAGATGAGGAGATGGGGAGAAAAGAGAGTGACTGGGAGGGACAGGATGGGTAAGGGAGTTGGAACAAGGGGTTACATGGATAAAACTGAGACTTTATTCATAATAAAAAGATAAATAGAAAATAGAAAAATAGAAAGGAGTGGGGGTGAGGGGTGTATGTAAATTATTGTTGTGAGTGGGTAGAGACAATGGTTCATACTTGTCCTTGACTCCAGCCAAACTGGGATCTGTGCCTTTAACAGTGAAAAGAATTTCAGGCCTAGCCAGTATAATGAAGCAGGTGTGGAGAGTGGCAGGGCTTGCCTTGCCTAAGGACACTACAATAGCCCTCAATTTACACAAGTCATTGTAACACTACAGATGAATCATAACCACCACCCCCAGGTACTGTTAGAGTTTCCTATGATGTGTCAATTAGCGCATATCTAATCTCAAATTCAATTCCAATTCATTTGAGTTAGGTGCTTGGAGTGGTGTGTGGGAATGGCCCAAGGGCAATCTGTAGGATGCATGAATTGGTCTCTGCTGTGGATTCCCAGTGGCAACATTGCTCAAAATGCATTTATCATTCCCTATCCCAGTTTACATGACTCCACATAGTGGCTTATTGAGTTGATTTTTTTTTTAAGCCTCTCATGTCTACTCTTTGCTATTTCTCTGATACTTCCTCACATCTAGTTCTTTTCTTTTTTTCTGTGCTATTCTGAGTGATTTATTTGCCTCTGGGATGTCTAAAGCCTCATAAACTCAAGTTGCTTAGCATAGCCATAGGTTCACTTTCCTGATTACTTGAACAGTTACAGAGAAGACGAGGGAATATGGGGTGGTGCACACCTTTAATCCCAGCACTTGGGAGGCAGGCGGATCTCTGTGAGATCGAAGCCAGCTTGGTCTGCAAGGTGAGTTCCAGGACAGCTAGGGCTGTTACATAGAGAAACCCTTTCTCCAAAAAAGAGGGAGGGAAATAGGGAATATGGTGCAGTTAACAGTTTCAGTTTCAGTTTTTCCCTCTCCTCAGTTCATTCCCTGTCCTCTTTTCTTATCTGTAAATGCAGCTGCTCACTGTCTTTACTATTCTTTATGGTGTTCATTTCCCTGGCTTATTGACAACAATTGTGTGGGTACAGGGTTTCCAACTTGCTCAAAGCACAGGACTCTGTTCTTCAAAAAGCCCTCAGCAGTTTGTGGTTCAAGGGGGCCCTGAGTCTGGCCTATTGATCACGTTGGAAAGTGACTATGGCCTGTGGGCAACAAAATGACTCATGGATATGACTTCACCATGCCCTTATTTTAAACTCTGTACAGCGAAAGTGTTACCCAGTTCTGACAGAGACTGTTAGCCAGGGCTGGGCTTGCTTTTGACTCAGTGATGTGTCACATTCTCTACCGGAAACTCACATTCTTAACACCAGTCATCATAAACTTGGCAAGAAACCTTTTGGAGAGGTGTTGGTATTTGGTAGATTTATTTTTTTTTCCAGCTGCCCATGAAAAACAAACTCAGAAATCTGTTTTATTTCCCCCTTCCCCTTTGAAAATTTGTTTTGGAATAGTTTGTAATTCCTCTGTCTGGAGAATGCTCATCGCTGATCTGCAAAGCGTAGTTTGCTTAGGGCCATGGCAAGGTGACTGTGGCCCTGCATGAAGCATAAAATAAACTGGGGCAGCATGCCTGTTGGGGTGATGAAAACCTCTTAGCTGGTACTAGGTGGTGGGTGGCTAGTCCTGGCTGGTAACCACAGGTCTGCACTTCAAATATGGTTGGGTTTTGCTTGTGGTCTTCTGAAGTCTTTTAGCATGCCTGTCCAGTTACTCACTGAAGTAGGTAACTCTACTATTCAGTGGTTTTGTGCTAAGAGAATGCCCGGGTTTACCATGCCATGCTAAAAACTTCTCAGAAGCCTAGAGGCCACACCCCCTTTATAAGACCAGGGGCTTCCATTCTTTGGTTTATCCTTATAGCTGATGGATGTTCTAATGGACTATCCCTTTAACCTGATGTAAACAGCTTCTTGAAGGGATGGCTGTATTCTAATCATACATTTCCTGATGTTTAGCACTGGGGAAACCTAAGCAGAGAAGACAATGTGGAGATATGGGTCAGGAGAATAATCCTGGTTTTATAGACTATCTAAGAATTAGGTCAAAACTACAAGTTATGTATTGTAGGCTGAGATCTTGGCCAGAAAATTCATCTCTGCATCACTATATGAACCTTAAAGAAGAGATTCCCTAAAGCAGTGGTTTTTACTTTTGCTAGTCATCAGAATCACTTATGAATTCTTTAACTATGCATTCTAGGGCCCCATGCTCAAGATGGGTCCCAATAGTTCTTGATGGGGCTCTGGGGATTTTTTTCCTCAAAGTTCCTTGTTGTCAAGGGTGAGGACGATTACTTGTAACCCTTCCTGTTCTCTGTAAGTTTAACAGCTAACTAGATAAACAATAGGGGTGAAAACTGAAGCGTTTTAAGTCAATTTCCAAGTTCATCGATATGGTTTTGGATAGGACTTGGCTCTGTGCTCATCAGTTTGAGAAGGCTTCATCTCATCATCTGAACCTCTCCATACGGCAGCTGTGAAATTTTCTGGCCTCTTCAAGAGTGAGCAAAAACAAGTTATGCTTTTGTGGCTGTGGTAAAAATGCCATGACCAAACAACTGTCTTAGGGAAGGAGTCTATTTGGGCTCACAGTTCTAGAAGGCCAAGAGTTGATTATGGTGGGAAGTATAGCAGCAACTGGTAGACATATTGGCACGAGAAGGAAGCCAAGAGATTGCATGTTCAATTTCCAACACAAATCACAGAACAAACTGGAAGTGGGGTGAGGCTTTATAAGCCCCGCAGTGATGTTCTTTCTCAGGCAAGTCTATACCTCTCCATAACCTCCCCAAATTGGGGACCTGCCAAATGAGGACCAAGTATTTAAATGCCTGAACCTTTAGAAGATTGTGGTGGTTAGGAATGACCCCTATTGACTTATGTGTTTGAATGTCTGGCTCATAGGGAGTGAGCACTATTAGGAGGTATGGCCTTGTTGGAGTAGGTGTGGCTTTGTCGGAGGAAGTGTGTCACCGTGGGGGCAAGCTTTGAGGTAGATGTAGGATTCCCAGCTCCTTCTCCAGCACCATGTCTGCCTGTGTACCTCCATACTTTCTGCCATTACAATAATGGACTAAACCTCTGAAACTGCAAGCTAGTTCCAATTAAATATTTTTTTTATAAGTGTCACTGTGATCATGGTCTCTTTTCACAACAATGGAAACCCCAAGACAGACATTTCTCATTCAAATCACCATGATGGGCAAAGTGGAAACCATGACATGTTTGTAACCTAAACTAAGAGGTAAACATTCCATCACTTTTGCCATATGCTACTTGTTGGAAATAAGTCATTTGATCTATCTTATAGTCAAGTATGTGTATTGACTATCAAGAGCCATGGGCCACTGGGAGCTCTCTTAGAGGATGCCTAACATAGCATCTATGGGGTGAGTTGAAGAATATAAGTTGTGGAGCAAGAATCGTGGGAAGGCGAGTGAATAGTAAGAGGGCAGATACAGATTCGGTGATGTCATGGTAACAAGTGATAATCTGGGATCCTTACAGTAGCAGATTTTGTTTCTTTCTTGTATATTTAATCTATTGCTTTGGGTTCTGTGCTGTCGGATTCCTGCATTGTGGGCCATTTGGGGATTCTTCTCTATTCCATACTAGCCGTTGGACCCAGGAGATAGGAACCATTCTATGAAATTTTGATGTGTGCCACAGTAAAGGGAGAAAGTACAGAGAAGCTCTTAAAATTTCAGATCTCTGCCTAAGTTAATTTCCTTTCTCATTTCTTTGGTCAAGTTGTGCTATCTAGCCTGACCCCACTTCAAAGGTGGTGATGATACCATGTCGCTTTAGAGTGCAAATCTGGAGGTACATGGTCAGCACTTAATCAGATATGAGACAGCATGGGGCAGTCAGTATGCCAATGATGGTTACTGGATGTGGTCACTGCTAGTCTGCGTCTTGGCCAGGGCTGAGGTTGTGGAGGTGTGATGATGCATGGTTTGATTTAGTGAGTCAGTGAGAGCTAAAACAGTAGAGATGGGTGGGCATTATAAATTCTGTATGAGACACAGAAGCAGCTTGAGTTCCCAGACTTTCCCTATTCTTTTAATTTAACCATTGGGTGGTATCATGGTGTATTTTTTTAAAACTTTAATTAATTGTGTGTCTATCAAATGTGTAACAGGAGATTTTGCCTTAACTGTCAGCACGGGATTTATGTATTGATGTTAAACTCAGAATGACCAGTGAAAATTCACTTTGGTTTGTGAGTTTTTTGAAATAAGAGATAATTCCCTTTCTACAGTTTTACTCTTTTTAAAATACATTTACTTATTTATCATGTATCCAGCGTTCTACTCAAAGGCCAGAAAAGGACACCAGATGTCATCATAGATGGTTTTGAGCCATCATGTGGTCACTGGGAATTGAACTCAGGACCTCTGGAAGAACAGTCAAATGCTCTTAACCTCTGAGCCATCTCTCCAGCCCTACAGTTTTACTCTTAATGCCAAATAAATTCAGGATATCATGAAAACTGCAAAAGCTTCTTGGAGAAAACTTATGTGCATTTGTTTTTTAAATTTTTTTATTTAGTTTTGGAGGCTTAGAGATAATAAAATCTGTTTCTGTTTCAATCTCAAATTCACTCTGGAAGAGCCAGCTTTCCACTTTCTTTTCCTCAGTTCAATGTTTCAAGTACTTGGGAAATTGTAAAGTGATGTGTGATTTCCCCTGGAGCTGTTAATTCTAAATGATAAAGTAGTGATGTTAAATCTATTTTATTTGTGAACTAATGGTCTGACATCTGGGAGTAGATGACCTGAAACTGGATAATGGGGACATCCATTATGCTTGACTTTACATTTTTGTTTTGCTTCTATTTTCTTTCTTTTCTTGAGTGCTGGAGATGGAGCCCAGGACCTTGCACATAATGATAGGCAAAGGCTCTGCCACTGAGCTACCCCCAGTACCTTAGCATTGAAGAAGTGATAGAGAATAACCATACTTATCTGAGGGCAATGGACTCAAATGATGCTTGATGCTTATTTTTGCCTCTGCCTATCCTGGCCTTTTCTTTTTCCTTCTCCACGAGTTTGAATTGATTTAATGACTTCATCATCTGTGAACTAGGTAAAGATACAGGAAAGGAAAGTGCTGGCATTAACTATCTCCAAGGAGGCTTCTGGAGATGAGGCCTGGAGGGATGATTTTCTGCTTTCTCCAAGACTTGAAAGGCAAATCTTACACACCACAGCTAAAGATGCCAAGGGAAAGTTAGCATAGGTTCTAAATATTTTGGATTATTGCAGGTGTTTGGTGACCTATGGTAGAAGAGATTTGATATATGGGTAATTCAAAAATATTTTTAGGTGATGAAATTTTCTAAAAAGTGAATATTGGACATGTAGCTTAATTGATTGCTTAGGACTATTTTTAGTACTATAATTTTTAACCTTTAAAACACAAAATTTAATAAGATTAGTATCAAAATTTAAAAATTATTAACTTGGGATATCTAAGCAAATATTTATTTACTGGTTCTATCAAGGAGATTGCTGTTTTTCAGTTTGGGGGCGACACTGGAATTATGCTTATGAAGAATTTCTGTCTGTTTGGCAACACGCAGGATGATAGGCTGTAAAGCCAAACTTTTAAAATAGCTGTATGTGTGTTTGAACCAGCATACTTTCAAGTTCCTCAATTTGCCTTTTTTACTGGGTGTTACTATTTTTTTTTTCAACTAGGTCATTGAAGTTAGTTTTCTAAGGAGGTGATTTAATCTATACTTTTGAGAAAATTATATTGTTCTGATAAAATGTCAGTTCTGGGCATTTCCAAGTGAAATGCTTCACCAGGCAAATCCTTCTATATCTTTACCCCCATTAAATAAATATGCAGTGAATTGCAGATTAGTGTTTATGTCGTTCAGCGGCTGAATTATTTACAGGCACAAGTAGGTACCAAATCCTTCTGAGAGTTGTTGAAATGATTTCTTCTCATGTTAAAACAAACAAAAACTAACAAAGTGGGCTATCAGCTATTTTGGCGGTTGTGTATTTTGTCTTTGAGTGGTTGGGAGAAGCAAGTTTCTTTTGCTTTTCCTGGGGGTAGGGAAGCAAAAAAAAAAAAAAAAAGGGAAGATGGTCTTGCACCTGATGTGTCTGGAATATAGTCTGAATTCAGCTGTGAAAGTGTATGATGATGAAGATTGATGGTCCATGTGAACTTCACAAATGCACAACCAGAGCACTGTTGTTTCTGAGGAAGGCTGCTGCATTGATGGATTAAACTCTTTTTCCTAGAGTCTAGCCACATTAGACTCTTAAGAATTACTGAGGGTGACACAAAGCTATTTCCACTTGCTGATAGGATTTTGGAAAGGTTTTTGTTTTCATCTTTAGTTTTAGTTGAAGATGAAAACAACCTGGAAGGTTATCATGTTAAAGAAAAATCCTGTTGAAACCATAATGTAGATGATACTGATAAATGCTATTCTTTCTGTACTTTAGCATCATTCTGGCAGACAGGAGCAGTGAGGTTAAGATAGATCAGGTTGAATAGTGTGGGTTCCAGGTCAGTGGCAATGGGGACACAGCTGTAGGAGGTGAAGCTGATGAGTTCCCTGCTACGGTATTTGAGGTTGAGTGGCCTTCAGGGTGCTCATTCAGGTGGAGATCCACAATTGCTGCAAATCCACAGACCTTGGAGAGAGGTCATGTTGAGACTATAAATTCTGGTGACATTTATTTGTGACTAAAGCCTTGAAGATGGTTGAGGCTACTCACTAATCATGGTGTATGAAACCTGTTATTGCAGCCATGTGGACTTTGTGGTAATTGCCCCCAAACATTATTATTAAGCAATATGAAACGGCGAAAGAAACAACTATCATTTTCTCTCAAGGAAATGGGAAACCTTTGTCTAGGACCCTGTAGGTAAATACTCTGTATGGTAAAGTTGACATGGGCACTTTTATATCTGGCCTCAAATTAGCCATGGCCTTAGAAGAATGAATAATGTTACTAATGTGACCAGCTGTACTGACTTGAAAACCATACTTATTTTGATTACCCATGAGAGAGATGATTGGCAGAAAAACAAAACTTAGATTAGCAATAAATATTCTTTACCGAATGATTAATTTAATTGAAAGTACAATTACAGAATAACAGTATTCATAATCTGATTAGATTTGTATAGCCACAATTTAACCAAAGGTAAATGAGTTATTTTTTTTTTTTATGAAACTCTTCAATACACATAATTTTAAGTGTAGAAATTTAGGGCTAAGGGACTAGTGCAGAAAAATCGGTGAACACCTGTGAAGATGGCTGAATGGCCATGGCTGGGATCTCTTTCTGTTGTCTTTTCTGATTCTCATGAAACACAAACCAGGCTGCCTTAGGCTGATAGCGCCACCTGGCTGCTGTCACAGGAACAGCACCACCACAGTTTAGTCAGTTCCTTCTTTTCTTGCTCTTTAGGAAATTATGATTTTTTTCCTTTTTCTTATTTACAGTGTAATTAATTCCCCAACAGCCTGCCTTCCTTTTCAAGTTTTTCTTAATCCATAAACTTCTCTTTATCTTCTTTTTTGGCTTCCTTTCTCTGTGTTGCAGAAGTAGACTAAATGCCTCTATCATGACCAGCAGCAATCAAAAAAGTTGTAGATGATGTTGCTGTGTTGGGAAGAGAGATTACATATTTTGAGCCAATATCTCCATTTGCTTAATCCTTGGAAAGACTCTGAGGTTCTACTTAAAAATATTTGACTTTACTGATTTTCCTATTGCCTACTTAAATATAATGTTCTTTTGATTCTGTGTTCAAAATAAAGGAATCAAATATTATTTCCTAGTTTTTTGTCTGTATGCATAGTGTACATATATATTTGTACATCTACGTGTGTGTAGGTGTGTGTGTAGGCCCTTAGTTGGTCTCTACCTCACCTACTGAGGCAAGGACTCCAGGGAAGGGGAGAACAGAACATGTGACAGGAACACCCACCAAGGCCTCTGACCTCCACAGGAACATGTAACGCACACACACACACACACACACACACACACACACACACACACGAATGAATGAATGAATGAATGAATGAATGATAATTACTCTCCTGTTCATCGGAGATCTTTCTATTGATTTTATTCATTTGCACATCACATTTAGGGCTGTGGGTGCTCCTGCCCACCACACAGGAGGCCCTGTATAATCAGCAGCATCATGAACCTGCTGATGCCGATAGACTCAGTAGCTAGGTTGATAAAGGGATTTCCTGCCTTTGTCTCTCTCCCGTTGGGATAACAGGCAGGCTTTCATGCCCACCTGGCATTCAAGAGGGTGCTGGGACTTTGCACTCCATTTCTCATGCCCGTGTGGCAAGAGCCTTACCAATTGAGCATCCCTAGCTCTCACTCTTCATTTATTTTTTAAAAATATAAATCTTTTGGGAAGTACACTTTTACAGTATTTTGCCTTGTATCACACACAGAACACTGTTTCCGCCACAGACTGGTTTTCAGCATCTGCCATAGAAATTAACCCTTTGGGGATAGTCACGTTTTTCTGTTTGTTTTCTCTTGAATTTGTTTCCTCCCTGAGCACTGCTGACTTCCTAATTGTTCTAGTTTCCTGTCTGTTGTTGTGACCAAGCCCTCTTGTCAGAAACAATTTAGGGGAGGAGAAGGATTTCTTTCATGATACAGGTTAGGGTTCATCACTGAGGGACAGAAGCTCAAGAAGGAGCTTGAAGCAGAATCCAAGAAGGGAAGCTGCTCCTTGGCTCCCTGTTAGGTATATGCTCGGCCAGCATTCATTCGTTGTTCATTTCTTTCTAATATATATATGTATATATATAATTATTTGATTATCAAATATACATAATCTAATGTATATATATATATATATTGAGAATTTTAGTGTATACAGTGGGGTATGATCATATTTAGCCCCCTGCTTCCTGCTGCAGTTCCTGTCACATCCCTCCCAACACCCCCTCCCAACTTCATGTTTTTTTTATTTCCTTTAATAGCCAGTTGCGCGCGTGCGTGTGTGTGTGTGTGTGTGTGTGTGTGTGTGTGTGTGTGTGTGTGTGTGTCTGTGTGTGTGTAGTGCCACCCACTGGAACTTGGGAAATACACAAGTGACCACATCCCCGATAAAGAGTGATTTCCTCCTACCCCAGCAACTGTCCACAGGCAGTAACTCCTTGCTGTTTGGTGGGGATGGGCTGGAGACCAGCTCTCTGTCTGTGCTGGCTCCTGGAGATCAAACTGAGCAACACTACAGTCAGCTCTTCCTTTGAGCTTCATCCCTCTGTAAAGACAATGGATGTAGGAACTCACCTTGTCCTGGGCTGAATAAGGAGGAAAGAAGACATGAAATGGGGGGAAGTGATTCATGCTTTAAAAATATTACTGTCTTTTCTGCTTTCTAACAAGGGTCTTCGACATCAAATTTATGGGTCTAGAAGGGAAAGGACCAGGAAGCCTTAATCAGGAATGACAGTAATGAGGACTGAGCTTTGACCTGATGTGGTGGAGGCTGGATTAAAAGAGCCCTCTGGGAGGTGGGTGCCCACTGTTAGGGAGTTCCTGGGTTTCACAGAGGTTCCTTACCATAGAGAGATTAGAATAACTCATGCCCTGTGGGCCTCACTCAAGCCATCTAACCAACTCTATCTATATGGTACCTTAAGGCAGAGCTGCACTGGTTGCAGAATGTCACCCTTTGACTGGGAAACTTCTGAGTCAAGGAACCTTGAGTCACTCAAAAAGGAAGTAACAGAAGGTCATTCATGGAGGGAGCATTCTTTCACTTAGTGACTTGTCAGAAAGAGGAAGTGCAAAGACCTAATGACTCCTTGACCTTCTAGGACACTGGATATTCTCTAAGAGGAAGCTACACTAATAAGGTTGGGGTCTGTCCTGATACATTATATCTCATTAGCGTGTAGAGTCTTGCTGAGCATTAATTAAGTTGGCATTACAGGTACAGGACTCTAATGTCTAGAAATACTTTCTCTTTCCATTCAGAGGGCTAGTGGTGGCTCTCCAGGGCTCTCTTTGTGACTCTTAAGAAAACAACAGACAAAGGAGGCTTTTGTAGGGGGAAAAAAAAAGAAAGAAAAAGCTCTTGGTGAAATTTGATGAGGATGCATTTACAGTGCATACGTGTATCAGATTTGTGTGTGTGTGTGTGTGTGTGTGTGTGTGTGTGTGTGTGTTCAAGCATGCCTGCATGAGCATGCCCAGATAGGCATTTATGGTTTTAAATTTTCAGCCGCCTCTGATTACCTTATTAGTTCAGACTGGCCTCTTTCATGGAGACGGGCTGGAGAGAGGCTTTGAAGTTGTGAATGGGACCATGAAACAGACAAGCCTCTGGGGGCTGGGAAGCAGATGCCAGTGGGGGGTGTCTGGAAGGCTCCTGTCTTTATCTTCAAGGCTCCTGTAGGTTCATGTAGATCTCTTAGGGATCCAGGCGACAGCAATAACCTGGCTTTAGGTTGTATAACCAGCAGGCAAACCAATAAAAAATACCAAGTCGTTCAGGAGAATTGAGCCCAGAAAGCCACCATCCCTAACAACCTCCTGCTTTATCCCTTTCTCCTTTGCCACAATCCAGCTGAGTCTTTCTTTCCCACAGCTGTGGAGAAGTATACACACTCTACAGGTTATTTAATCAGGTTCTGTGGGAAATGCCTTGGCCATTTCTGTTTTTAGTGCTTAATAGATTGAGTGGTGTTTTCCTCCAACCTGTGACTGTGATCTTATTTAATGAATTTAAGGATCTGAAGATGTACATCCTGGTTTACATGGCCCTAAATTTAATGTCAAATTTTTGTATAAGACACAAGGAGAAGACACAGGGAGAGGAGGGGACCCTGTGAAGATGGAGGCGTAGATCAGAGTGAGGACGCCACAAAGTCACAAACACAATGACTCTTAGGTCTCTAGAAGTTGGAGGAGACAAGGAAGGGTCTCTCTTAGAGCCTATGGAGGAAGTGTAGTTCAGCACTTAGCACCTTGATATGGGGATTTTGGACTCTTTATCTAGGAGAGAGAAATTTCTGTTTGAAATTGCCCAGTGCATGGGTTATTTGTCATGGCAGTTTTAGGAATCAGGTATACACTGGGAGTTCTCATCAGTGAGCATCTCCGGACCTGAAAGATAACTCTCTGGACACAGCCATGTCTATCTGCTGAACTCTAGTTCTACATCCTGATGACCCTGCCCCACCTCCAGTGCATCGTGGTGCTAGGAATAATTCTACAAGTAACTATGGAAATAGCCATGTATGTCAAGCATTATTTTCTGTAATTACTTGCTAAGTTGACACACTGATGTAGGAGGAAAGACCGGGGTTCAGGTTAATTTTTCTCACTGTAACTTCTGTCATGATGCTGGGCAGAGAGGCTCAGCCACATTCTAGATGCCTGGCCCCATGCTGTTGGTTGTGCTCTGTTGTGTTCTGGCCACTGGATGATGAACTCTGGGAGGAGATAGACTTGTGTAGAGAAAGAGCTATGGTCTGGCAGGAAGAGTGTAAGACCCATAGGACATAGGAAGTGTGGCGAAGCAACCCCAGGCAGGTGGCCCATCTTGGAGTAAAGCATCCTGAGAAGTGGGCTGGAAACCTACTTGGTCTTGGGGCTGAGGAAGATGGTTGTACAAGTATAAGGGTTGGAGTTTGAGTCCCCAACACCTTATGCATGTTTTATCTGTAATCCCAGGGCTAACTGAGGCATCGATAAGATCTCCAGGGCAAGCTGAATAGCTAGAATAGCTGAATTGAGCTCTGGGTTTGTGAAAGAACATGTCTTAAAAGATGAGACAGAGAACAACTGGTGAACACACATAAGTGTGAGCCAACATATGCATGTACACCTGCACGTATGTGTTTCCACACACATGCAGAAATATATGCAGAAATACATGCAGAAATACACACCACATACACATACAAAAAGACCCCCCTTAATCTTGACACTACACCTCCAGTTGTTCTTAAAGTCTTTTTTATTTTTTTAAAAAAGATTTATTTATCTTATTCTTTTATGTATATGGGTGTTTTGCCTGTACACACAGGTACGTGCACCACAGGTGTGCCTCGTGCATGGATTCCCTGGAACTAGAGTTTCAGACAGTTGTGGGCTGCCATGTGGATGCTGGGAAGTGAACCAGGGTCCTCTAGAGGAGCATCTCATAACCACTGAGCCATCTCTCCAGATCCGTCTCTAAGTCTATGTGTACTCATCTATCATGAAGCAGAGCTCAGTGAGCACAGAAGGGATAATGTAGAAATGCTTGCTTGATATTCAGACATGGGTAAATTGTTGACTGGGAGAATGATGAGAGAAAGAAAGAGCTCCTGTCTCCAGGATGGGCGTTCTAGATAGGCCACCAAGAATGTCAGGCTGGTAATGTGGCTCAAGATGCTTACTATTCAGCTGGCTGACATGAGTTTGATTCCTGAAACCCATATTGTGGAAGGAGAGAACTGCCTCTTAGGTTGTCTTCTGACTTCCACCCATACACTGTGACAGACACATGCACCTACATGAACACACACACACAGAGAGTAAATGTAACAAAAATAAGAAAAAAGTGTTTCTTTGAAGCATCCAGGTATATGAGAGTGTATGGTAGGATCTCTTCTCAGGAGAGATGAGCAAGTCTAGTTATTAGAACAGAGGCCTGTGTGTATTCCTGGTGTGCACTAGGCATTTATAGTGTCACTGGGCACTTGAAATTGGAAGAGTGGCAGTAGTGGCTGAGGATGGGGGCCAAAGAGATCTTGACCTTGAGATCCAGGGTTATGACCTTTGAGGCCTGGAGTGCAGCTGAGTAAGTTTCTGATGCCTGTATATTTCATTCTCACAAATTTCCTCATTGCAGCTAGGGAAGGGGAGGATTCCGTTGGGCAGGACCACACAGCATGCGCACTGTCAACTGAGTGATGAGACCATTGGTGTAGTGTTTGCTTTAAACAATAGTATTCTCTCCACTGACTTTATCTATACCCCTAGTTCATTAGGAGCACCAGACAGACAGGTTTTGGGCTGGGGGTATATGTAGCTTAGCATATGCAAGGCCTTGGCCCACCACACAAAAGAGAAAGAATCAGACAAAAAGCCACTTTCTACAGATTCAGAATCAACATCTCTTGTTACCTCCAGGCAAAGGAAAACAGAGTAACATGTTGCCTCTCTCCCCCTGTGGGAGAACATCTCCATCTTGTGATTAGTCATTCCCAGACTTAGACTCTGCAAATGTAGATAGAAAGGGCCCAGCTGTTCCTGGCTATGTCTTGGCTGTCATTGTCATCTTGGTTTGTTTCTGGACAGGTAGGACCAGGTAGTCTCACCTTTGCTGACTCTGGTTAGTTACCTGTCCTCCATAGTACACTTTCAGCATTTTCAGAATCCTCTTAAAATAATTGTTCCTTTTGTTCTAACAAATAGGTTTTAAAAATTGTTTTGATTAGTATAAACTAATTATATACAATAATGAGTTTCATTATGGCATTTCATACGTGTATGTATTTTGATCACATTCACCTCCCATTGTTTCTTTTTGTCTCTCACCAAATTCTAGGTGAGATTCTTCTCTTTCCAAGTATTCTCTCTCTCTCTCTCTCTCTCTCTCTCTCTCTCTCTCTCTCTCTCTCTCTCCCTTTCTTCCCCCTCTGTGTGTGTGTGTGTGTCTGTGTTTCTGTGCCTTCCTCCCAATAAGTTTCATTGGTATGAAGAACTTGCAGGAACATGGGTGAGAGATTATTTACAAGAGTATAGGCTCCTCACCAGGATTATATCACTGAAGATATCACATTCCTCTGTGTCCCAGCAACCATTACTTGCCTACAGGTCTCCAGGAAGAGGTGAGACCCTTGTGAGATTCTCCTCCTGGAGCCATTAGCTGCTAATAAATCCCCTAGGATGCCACATATTCCATGCAATATGAGGAAATTAATTTAACTTGAAGATGAGAGAGTTTGATCAGTTAAACCAAAGCCTGGAAATCTGTGGTGCTCTTGTCTTCAGAACATTTACCCACCCCATACCCTGCTCTACCCCATCCCCAATGTCATAAGCATTAGAGAAAACAGCATGTAAAGGACAGCAGAAAGCTGGCTGAAGTAACTTTGTTAGAACACGCCAGTGAAATTTATTTAGGTGGATTTCTTTGCCTTATTTACATGTCTCTCACATTTCTGTAGTTTGTGCAGCCTGAGGTTAATATTCTCCAAAAGCTATACCATAATATTCTCCTTCTTACTTAAAACTGGAGGACTCCAAAAATGGAATATAGTTTAAAGGTAGGGTTGATGTTGTAGGTTAACATAATGGAGAGTGGGCTGATGTTTTTGTCTGCATAAGACAATAAGATCTATTAAATATAGCTAAATGGATTTTAAAAACTCAATGCCAAAAGAATAAACTTCCAATGTTTAGGCATTTGCTTTTGTAACATGTATACATAGTTTGAGACATATGAAACGCTATTAAAGCCAATATGGTCATGTACACCAATAGCCCTAAAATTTGGGAGGCTGAGGCATAAAGATCATGAGTTCAAGGCTAGTCTCTGCTACACAGAAGGTCAGGATAGAGGATTTAAGTAAATACATTCATTTCATGGAGTGATGTAAAAGAAGTGTCTTGATGAATAGACTGCATTCCCAGGGACAGAGTCTTGAAGCAGAAAGTTCTAAGGTAGATCCTTAATAAATAGATGCCAATTCCTTCCTGTGCTGATTTCTCCTTGAAAATGGCTCAGGAGGGCTGGGAATATAGCTCCAATTGGTCAAGTGCTTAACTATCATGTATGAAGCCCTGGGATTCAAGTCCCTAGTGCTGTGTAAATGGAGTATGGTAGCACATAGCTGTAATCCCAGCACTTGGGATGTGGAAGTGGGAAGATCAGAAGTTCAAGGTCATTCTCAGCTCTCTAGAGAGTCTGAGGTCAGCCCGTGTTAGAGACTTTGTTTCTGAAAAATAAAAGTAAAAGATAAAAAGAGGAGAAAATTCCTCATGAGACCACAAGTTCCACAAAGACAAAGCCCCTTTTAGTCTTGATTTTTGCTGGATCTGTGAAACTGGAGCAGGTTCAAAGCAGGGGCTATTTGTGGGTAAAATTAAACAATGGGTGTCTAAGGGCGGTGAGAAGTAGACTTGGGTCTTTATTAGTGCAAGTAAAAAAAAACTTAAAAATCTAGAGCTGAGAACTTGTAATGCTGTTTTGTCATGACTATGATGCTAAGAATATGCCATTTGGAATTAGCCAGGCACAGTTCAGTCAGGAAAAAGTGGGTAAAGTTTGAGGTCTGCAACTACAGACTGCTTTATAGCCAAACCATTTTAGAATGTGGATAAAGTATAGTTGTGAGATTGGGAGATAATGCATGTGTGATTGTGAGTTCCATAAACAATTATTTCCCATCATTGTCAGGGTATTCCTTGTTAAAACATAGAAACAATCATGTCATCTGTCAGTGTTTCTCAGGCTGAGTGATTTGGCCTCCAAGTGACATTTGGCAATGATTAACAGTGTTATGGTTTTGGGAAAGGTACAACTTGAATGTGGTGGGTAGAAGATAGGTAGGCATACTGTGATTGATAGGGTCATCCTGACATAAGCTAGAATCTCTGGGAAGGGAGTCTCAGTGTGAGATTATCTAGAATAGCTTGAATTTTGTGCATTGCTATGAGAATACCTATCCACTGTGGGTGGCACCATTCCCTAGGCAGTGGATGATGGACTATGTAAGAGTGGAGGAAGTAAGCTGATCTATAACAAGCATGCATGCATTCATTGCTCGGTTCCTGATAATGGATGTTCCTTGGTGCTGTAATGTAGAACTTGAGCCCTTTTCTCCTTAACATGCTTTTGTCAGGGCATTTTCTCACTTCAACAGAAAAGAAACTGAGAATCATGCAATGCACAAGGAATTATTTGACACATGGTATTGATGGTGCTGGGCTTTGGAAACCTTGTTTTGGTTATTTGTGAAGGCATTACATTAAAATATTGCAGGGATTGGAGGTATAGTTCAGTGGGACAGTATGCACTTAACATGTATGAGTTCCTGAATTCAATCCTATGCACCATGTACTACTCACTTAAAAGAAAAAAATGACCCAAATAACAAATTTGTGTCCGTGAAATATCTTACTGTAATGAATCTTCATCTGCCCTACTTGCCAGCTCCTAAATCTTATAACTTAAATGAACCCATTTCTATTCATCTATGTGTTGCCATGTGGCTCGTGGCTTGCTACCTTATCTCGTACATGTCATACTTCTTCCACATTTCACTGGTGACTCCACCCTTCTTCCCATCATCCTTTGTCTCTGGAAATCCTGCCTAGCTACTGGTCATTCAACTCTTTATTAAGCCAAATCAGAATGACATTTCTTTACACAGTATTATCAAATATCTCATAATATCTTACGTTGATTTAAATACTACTTATCAAAGTCTGTTAATAAAGATCATAAAAGTAAGTTTTTTTCATTTCTTGATACTTAGGCTTCTAATCTAAATTATTATTATTTTTATTATAAGGAGTGCCTTCCAAAGTCATGATAATTCTTCAGGTGAGGCTCCTTCCTCAAGTGGTTCTTTTTTTTTTTTTTTTTTTTTTTAAAAAAAAAGATGTATTTATTTATTATGTATACTTGCCAGAAGAAAGCACCAGATCAAATTACAGATGGTTGTGAGCCACCATGTGGGTGCTGGGAATTGAACTCAGGACCCCTGGAAAAGCAGCCAGTCCTCTTAACCTCTGAGCCTTCTCTCCAGCCCTCCTAATTTTTTTTTAAACTACTAGTTTGTATCAATATCAGAAGTTCTTTTGATTGATACATTTATAAAATTAAAAAAATCAATAACATGAATCTTCCATTGATTTGTAAGATTTATCTGTTTGTTTTGTTGTTGTTATTGTTGTTTTGAGACAAGGTTTCTCTGTATAGCACTGGATGTCCTGGAACTTTCTCTGTAGACTAGGTTGACCTCAGACATGGAGATCCACCTGCCTCTGTCTCCCCAGTGCTGGGATTAAAGGTGTGCACCACCACTGCCTGACTATTTATATGATTTAGAAACATATTTCTTGGTTGGAGATGTAACTCTGTTGGTAGAGTGCTTGCCTAGCATGCACAAGGCCCTGGGTTCGATCCTCAATACTGTGTAAACAAGGTGCTGTGGTTCATGCTTGGAATTCTAGTCCTTGGAAGACGAAGGCAGTAGGGTCAGGAGCACAAGATAGTAGGTTTGAGGCCAGCCTGGGCTGCAGAACAGTAGCCTATTGTTTGCTTTCTAAGTTTATTAGGCATAGATACAGTGAATCTTGCCCAAGCTCAGTTCCAACAGCCACACAATAAAGGCACTCTTAGCGTGTTAAGAGATTGACCAAGTGTACTTCACCAGTTTTCTGGTGCTTATTGGTATGAAGCTAAGGTAAAGTTACCTGTCTCACATATACTTATCCTAAAGTTTAGAGTTAGTAGATTTTTTTTCCGTTTACAAGAGTTTCCCATTTTCTATGGAAGAATATTGTGAATTTCTGTGGAAGAGAGATGGAAAATTGGGGTAATTCCATTATTTCATTGACTTTCTCACAGATGTTGTGAAATGTATCATGTTGGAATAATTGTCAAGGGTGGAGAAAGCCTTTGAAGATACTTTGTGGTTGTGTTTATTGGCTTACCAGTGGACTCCTTTTCCTGGACATTTCATGACCCATCTGCGATTCACTTGGTAGGATTGCAGATGCTTCCCTTGGTGGTCTGAAATTTCTCATTACAAGGAGTGGGAGCCGACACATACTAAATCCGTTTTCAAGCTCAAGGCGTTGTCATTGATGCTAGCTTGCCATCACAACCACAGTGTGGTCTGATGAAGACTGATACCATTGCTAAGTACTTTGTGCTTCCTTTATGTCATGCACTGTGGTAGGCAATCTTCATGAATTACCCATCTTTATCACAGCACCCTGAAGCAAATGCTGTTATGTCCATCTTGGAGAAAGGAACCATGCTTGGAAAGATCAAGCAATTTGTCTACAGTTGTATAACCTGGGAATAGGAAAGTCTGGAAAGATCACCAAGAGGGAGTTGGGATGAAGTAGTACTTTAGCGGGTAGCACAGAGAAATCTGACTTTAGCCCTCAGTTCTAGCAGCGGAGTATGACTACAACATTCCTTAAAGCTTGGCAGGGAGAGAGAAGACCTCAGACAGCAGGAGAGGCAAAGTTAGAAAAGGTGGACATGTTCCATCCTCTTCCCCTCTTTCCCAGCACTGGGGGCTAGATGTGGGACTTCCGGTGTGCGCTAACGTGAATGAGCAAAGAGGAGTCTGCTCGAGTCCATCTGGCTTCTGTAGTCCAGACCTGTGCACGTGCTTTAGGTGTACCTGATGGCCCTTTGGGTTTATGGGAGCTCTGGGTATCTGGGCAGCAATTTTGTGGAGACACCCTGTGCATCAATGTCAAGGAAACTGGAATTGAGATCGGTTTCTGGTCTTATCGCCCCTCCCTCCCTCCTCCTTTCTCTGTGTGCTTGCACATAGTCACACATGTTTCCATTACTCCTGCTCTAGGTAGGCGGGCATTAGGGAACCTACAGTCCTCTCCCAAGGACACTTGTTTACACCTGATATATCTCTATGTCCCAAGGGCTGTTCTCAGGTCCCTTTAGTCTGTGAACAGATTGTGTCAATACCAGCAGCCTTTGAGTTTTAGGATCTGTTTTACTGGTGAATCAGCTGATGAGCAAAAGGAGGGTCAGTAAACCCAAGAGTACTCAACCGATGCCAAGTTTGCTTTCTACCTGGGACTGTCTGGTGTCAACATCTGTGCCATCGTCTGTATGCACTGACTTCTTTTATACATCTGGGCACCTGGTAGTAGGTGCTGCTCATGAACACTCCTGGGAGAAAGCATGCTCCCCCTCAGTGTGTTGCAGTGTGTAAGAAACTCCAGGAGAGTGGCAGGAATCCTTGGTTGTTGATGCTTGGCTGTGGCCAGAAGGAAGGCTTTTGTTCTCAAGACCTCTGCCCTGTTTGTGTCCCCTGGGTCTGGATTTCGCAGTTTGTAGTGGAGTTGCACAATCTGTTTTCTGAACTGGTCCAGGAACACTTTCTGAATGTTCTCTGGTGCTGTCTGACTTTCACTTTCTGTGGGTATTTCAGTTTAGTAGTCTCCCAGTAGGGCTGTCACTGTGCCCTGAAGAAGGAATGCATCCCGTACGCAGCTCCCAGCACTGATGCAGGCTCTGTGTGGGCACTTCTGTGGCTCCTGGGTTAATTGCCTGACCTTCTTTGCTTTGCCAGTTTTTTTTTTTTTTTTGATCTAAAGTGTGAGAAGCTTGAAGGAATAGGTAATCTATTTCTATAGTTCTTTACCATACTTTTTATAATATGGAACCTCTGTGAGAATGTGCTAAAAACACATCGCACACATTCACACAATTTGTTACACAATTCCAAGGAATGCAGAGGACCCAAATTCTGTCCAAACACCAATTATCTCATATATAATGGAGATGTTCTTTAATGGGTTTTATCCATGTTTGACAGGGTGAGTGTTTTATTATACTCTATGCTCTGACAGAACTATTTGCTTGAGGGTAGAAATATTTGTTTTGGCCTTTAGTTTCAGAGGTTTTAGTCTATGTTCTGTTGATTTTGTGATGAAGTAGAATATTATGGCAGTGGGAACATGTGGCAGAGGTTACTCACTCTCTCTTCTCCAGAGTCTCACTACGTAGCCCTGACTATCCTGGAACTTGCTATGTAGACCAAGCTGGCCTCAAAAGTATAGATATTCACCAGCCTCTGCCTCCACAGTGCAGGGATTAAAGGCATGCACCACCAAGCCTGGCCCATTCCCAGGCTGTTCTCAGTCTAGTTAAGTTGACAGAAAATAATTACTCTATAGCATTTCATGAAAACATTTCTTTTAAAAACAAAAAGGTATTAACATAGTTTCATATTAGAAACTATAAAACTTTAAACTTCCTAGCTGGGGTTTGACATAAATGAGGAAGGTTTAGAATTAGTGTTGATGCCAATGAAAAGATTTTGACCACTCCATATGGGTGTGGGTGTGTTTTCTGATTCTTCTTCCTGCCCTTCCTTATGAACTTTCACCCTATACTTTCATTTGTATTGAATTCATAAAATGGGCAAGATCCCTGTTGGAGGAATTACTAGAGAAAGGGCATAATTTTGGTGGCATTTTAATATCAGCAGGAATGCTGGGTCATTATTTTTCAGTCTTACTTTAAATAAAGGTCTTTAGGAAAGCACTTGGGGACTCCGCATGTCACAGAAAACCCGGAGGCCATCCTTATCCTTTGCCATTGGTCCTGGAAGTTCACATAATGATTATCCCTGAAGTTCATATTTTTCCTTGAGTCTGTTGTTTCTCACACTCCTTCTACCCCGCCCTCCCAACTAATATGGACTTGTTCCTGCTAGTGTCTTTTCTTTCTTTCCTTCCTTCTTTCTTTCTTTCTTTCTCCTTTCCTCTCTTTTTCTTCCCCTCTCTTTCTTTCTTTTCTTTTTCCTTTCTTTCTGTGTTGGAGATTGAACCCAGGCCCTCCAATATACTGAGCACATCCTAATCATTGGCTTCTTCCTTCTGCCCCCACACTTTGTTCTTTATTGTTGCAATGCCTCCTACTCTTGAGGGGCTGCCTCACAGAGGTAGGTTCCTTTTTCTTTGGGAGAAGGCCTCAGTGCCCTATAAATTTCATTCCTGTCTAGGTGGAAGGCAGGCAACTTAAGGGTGAGAGGCAGAGGCCACGCCCCCTGGGATGCAGTGTGTTGGAAGACACATGGTGCCCACACTCACTTTTCTCAAGTGGAACATAGCTTTCAACAACCTAGCATTCTGTTCATAACATTCTAACCAGTTTCTAGTGTATTTGAATCAAGCCTTTGTTTCATGGACGTGTATTTTCAAAGGGAATTACATGAGCAAAATCAAATATTTGATTTGATTTACAGCAGTTAAGATGGTTAGATGCAAATGTTCCTAGCTTGCCCACATTCTCTCACCTCTGTCTTCTTCTATGAGAGAGCTTGTTGCTCAAGGACTCTGATAGGATTTTGTTTACTATCTGGATGGAAACAGTTGGGGGAAAATGTAGTTAGAACAGAATACTTGTGTAACATTTTCTTGGCCACCCCCTTCCCCATGGCAGCTAGGATATGCTCACTCAAAAACATTTTCTGTGTTCCCTTCATGGGCTCTGCATTTCCTAGTGTGAGTTCTTCCAAGTTGGTTCCTTCTTTTCATTTTAAATAAGAACCTATTTCACACACACACACCATGTGAACAATGTTGCTTTTGTTTTTTTGGTTTAAAAATGCAGTTATTTCTCTCAGGGAAAACCATGCTTGTCCAGCTTAGAAGCAGGATGTTTGATTTTTTTTTAAAACTTTATTTATTTATTATTTATTTATTTGCCTTGGTGTTTGCCTGGAACTGGAACTACAGACAGTTGTTAGCTGCCATGTGGGTGCTGGGAATTGAACCCGGGTCCTCTGGAAGAGCAGACGGTGCTCTTAACCGCTGAGCCATCTCTCCAGCCCCAGGATGTTTGATTTTTATGCAGGGAACTAAGGCAGTGATGTTGCCGTTCCTGCCCTCATAGGACATATGTTAGCAACTGTGGAAAGTCTCATGGCAGCAGTACATCTTAGAGAAAGAAATCACCAGTGTTTAAATTGTTCTTTTCAACCTGTCAGCAGAACAGTTGGTACCTTGAACTCAGCACCTTGTGGGGCCCATGTGAGTGGAACCTGAAGCTGTAAGATTTGGAGAGGGACTGTAACAAGACAAATGTGTTCTGATAGGAGGTAGCTGGGGCACTGATGTTTATGACTTCTACCAGAGCAACAGAGCTACCACACTTCCTCACATCTGTAAGCCATTGGCAATAATTTTATTAATCATCCTACAAAATGACACTTTTAAAACAAGCCCCCCATCTTTTTGTTAATGGTGTAATAGAGTTAAATTAATGTTAGTCATTCCCAAATAGTAAAAGAATAAGGATTTAAGATTTCATTGTTGTTGTTGTTGTGGCTATTTATTTGAGCTTCCTACGGTCTCAGATACATTTTAAGGAAATTGAAAAGGTAATTTTCTAAGCAGTTCTGGATCTGGAAGGGCTAGTGGAAGATGCAGGCTCTGAAACCATTAATTTCACTGTTGACACTTCATTTTTTATTGGTAGGCTACGTTATTTCTCTCATACTCAGTTTCCTCATATGTAGGATGAAGCAACTGGACCCTGTGGGAGCCTAAGTTCCTGTCAACTACCTGAGTATGGCTTTTAATCAATGAGCTTATGATTAGCCTCTCTGAAGGACTGTAGAACATCAGGCCATTATCTCATGAACTACGTATTAAGTCTAGTGGAATTACATTAGACTGTTTACTGTAATTGGGTTCCAATCTATTCTAAGTGAGCATCATAAGGTGATGTTGCTCTATTCTTTATTGTGTTAGAGCTCATGGATTCCCAGCTACCAGACACGTGATCCATCACTTTGACGTTGGCAAACAGGCTACTTTTATGAGTTTATGAACCCCATGGTTTTCTAAGTTAATGTATGAGGTAATGCCATCTTTTAAGTAAAAAAACAAATACATTCACCCATTCATTTAAAGAGAGCATATTTTCCTCCCATTTAAATATTTCCATTACCAAATGTAAACATGCTTAAGAAGGTGGAAACATTTCCAAATTTATACCATATATTTTTGTTCTAGTGTAGGGAAAAAATTACTATGAGAACTGAAAACTACTCCTTAGGTAACCAAGTCACTGAAAAATTAACAAGGAATGTTTCCATTCCATACTTCTTCAAAATAAAACTGTAATTATGCAAATTGATACTGATCTTGAGTGAAATATGCTTCAAAATAAAATTGGAGGTTTCTTATTTAATGAATACATAATAGATAACATAAAATATAGAGAAAATATCAACTATATGAAGTCATTAGAAAGCAACCACAACCAGGAAGTAGAAAGGATTCAAAGTCATCGAAAAAGAGACCCTAAATGTCCAAATTCTTTGTAGGTCCCTGGGGAATTCTGAAGTTCCAACTGAAAAATCACAGGTCAACAGCTGAAAGACCTTATTAGATACATGACAGGGTAGCAATTCATAGTTGAGGTCCAGCCACGTGACTGTGTGGTCCATCAGAACAAACTACATTCTTCAGAAGGATACGCAGAGACTCCACAGTGTGATGTTCATGGCATCCTTATAGCAGAACAGCCATGAGAAGACAAAGAAACTGTTCCCTTATCAAGAGATAAATCAGTTCATAGAAACAGCCCGAGGATGATGGGTATGCTGAAGTCAGTATATAATGGCAGCTGTTATGAATAGGCCCATAGACTTAAAAAAAAAAAAAAGTGTGGTCTTTATAAAGCAGTAAGTGGAGGATCTTAATACAAAAACAGAAAGCAAAAGAAAATACAGGGAAATGACAAGAGAGAAGTGAACTTTAGATTATTTAATCAAAGAGAAAAGTTTTTATAAAAGATTAAAAAGTCAATCCTACCATGCTGGGGGATAATATTTTGTAACGATGTGTATGTAATTATGGTCTCAGAGGTGACAGTCGCAGGGAAGCCCCATGATATGATGGCCAACAGTCGCCCAGGCAAGGTGCAGAGTCTAACTTCACAGACCAAAGAACTCAATTAACCCCAAGCAAGGTCAGAGGAAAGCACAGTGAGAAGCTTCATCATAAGTATTGTCATTGTAATGTTTTCTTTTTAGATCCCAACATGAATATCATTCCTTCTGTGCTTAGCTCTTTGTCTGCTGCCGCTTTAATGACCTTTAATGACCATCGAGTGACTTGCCCAGGAATCATAATTTTGTTTCTAATTATCTGTGTATTTCTGAAATGCATAGATTCAGGCTGGAGAGATGGCTCAGCGGTTAAGAGCACCCTCTGCTCTTCCAGAGGACCCGGGTTCGATTCCCAGCACCCACATGGCAGTTCACAACTGTCTGTAGTTCTAGTTCCAGACAAACACCAAGGCAAATAAATAAATAAAGAAAGAAAGAAAAAAAAAAGAAGAAAAAAGAGATGAAATGCATAGATTCAGACAATTAGAATACTATGCTTTATAAAAGCATAGACATATTAAAATTCATTAAAAAAGGTAGTCTTATTATTTCTGTCTTGATGGGCCTAGAACTCACTGTGTATGTAGACCAGGCTGGTCTTGAACTCATAGAGATCCTCTTGCCTCTGCCTCCCAAATGTTGTGCACCACCATGATTACCATTTTTTTTTTAAATTGTGTGTGTGTGTACATATGCATGCATTCTGTGGTACATATGTGGAGGTCAGAGGACAAATTGTAGGAATTGGTTTTCTCCTTCCACTATGTGGGTCCTGGGGGATCAAACTCATGTTGCTAGGCTTGGCAGAGAATGGCTACACCTGCCAAGACATCTTGCTAGTCCCAGTATGATTTGTTTCTAGCTCCTTCTTCTCGCCTGATTCTATGTGAAGTCACAAATATCTGATCTTAATAATATGATGATTTTTCCCTCTCTCTCCAGTTGAGGTATGTCCTTAACTACTGACCCAAACCCCCAGAGTTTTCCTGCTGTCTCCTTGTAGCAGGCTCCACTTGGTCCAAGTTCCCTAGCTGGTGCCTAGTAGTGAATAGTATTGAACCTTGTGTATTAGTTTTTTTCTATAGGTACATTCCTATGATAGTTTACTTTATAAATTAAGCACAGTAAGAAGTTAAAAGCAATCAAGATAGAATATTAGCTATCTTGTTGTGGCAAAAAATACTTGACCAAAGCAATTTAAGAAAAGAAGGGAGGGAAGTAGGGAGGGAGGAAGGGAGAAAGAGTTTATTTTGGCTTTTGGTTTAAAGGGATACAGTCTACCATGGTGGGAAGGGCATGGCAGTGGGAATTTGAGGCAGTCGGGCACAGTGTATCTATGGTTGGGAAGCAGACAGAGATGAATGTTGGTAGTTGGTGCTCTATTCATTTTCTCCCCTCCCTGTTTCATTCAGTCAGGACCCCAGCCTCTGGGATGGTGTTGCCCATGCTGAAGGTGGATCTCCCCTCTTCAGTTAGAACTGCAAATTCCCCCTCGAATTTGCCTTGAGGCAACATCAGAACTATTCCAGTTGCCTGTGAAGGTTACCATCATAGAAGTTGCATCAATGTACTGTAACAGACATCTTTAGAGCTCTTAAGTTGTTTATGGATTTTTTAAAAAATATAACTTTCTTAGGCTATATTTGACAACATGTAACTGAAGGTGATGAAAGTGAAATTGTGTGCAGTGGGGGTTATTGTGATCATGTTTAACTTTTTCAATCACATATTAAACAAATAAGGAAATGCAATATAAATGTTCCTACATCTTGATTTTTTTTCACCTAAAGTAAGTCCTAGAAATTCTTCTATAATATTTATATTATTTTTAATAATTTTATAGTAGTTTATGTTATAAGTGCTGGTTTATTGAATAACTTGTGCTAGTGGGTTTTTAGTAAATTTGTGGCATTTTGTGTGTGTGTGTGTGTGTGGTGTGTGGTGTGTGTGTGTGGTGTGTGTGTGTATGTGTGTGTGTGTGGTGATTACAAGCAGTGGTTTGACAAACACATTTAGTTTGTATTCATACATTTTAGATTTTTGTTGAAAGTAAGCTATAAGGAATATGGCTAGTAAAATCATATTTAAGTTTTTTACTTTGTTTTCCAGTCTGTTGTAATGTCTTTAAACATCATAACAATAATAATATATAAATAAAAATAAAAGTATATTTGTTCCTATTTTCAGCCAGCAGTACATGTGTGAGTGTGTGGGTTCCTTCGTGGGTTTCTGTGGTATGTGTGTGTTCTCCTTTGGTGTGCATACACACACACACACACACACACACACACACACACTTAGGTTTTGGTGCATATGCTGGTATGTGTACATGCATGCAGAGATCTGAGCTTGATGGCAAAAGTCATCAATGACTCTTTTACTTTATTCACTGAGGCAGGGTCTCTCACTCAAACCCAGATAGTTGATAGGGCTATTCTTGCCAGCCAGGTTCCTCTGGAGATGCCCATTATTTCTCATCCTGGTTTGGAAAAAAAGATGGGTTGCCAAGCCCACCTGGCATGTTAAAATGAGATTTTGGGGGTCTGAACTCCACTCCTTGAGCTTGTCCATCAAGTGATAGAATCATGGGGTCATCTTCCCAATCTTGGGCGTAGTTTGTTTTTCCTTCAAATTTTGTGAATTTGAAAAATTCAGTGTATTGGATCCAAGATGGTCATGCTGAATTTGTTTTTCTGAGAACTGTCAAGGCCTTGCATATTCTCACACACTATGATCATGGGGTCACTGGTCAGTGGTAGAATACTCTGGCCATTTCCCTGATTTCCCATGTTGCCATTGGGCAACTAATGAATTTTGCCATCAATTGCAAGAGATGTTGGAATTTTCATTGCATATTCTTTTTCTTTCTTTCTAGTCTATTGTTTAGTTGTGACCTGTATGGTGCCATTTACTTTTTCTTATAAATAATAAGATCCCTGTCTTGTTAAGTCAGTGGATGATTTTCTTAGGAATTCTAATGCCAAATGGAGTGAGGAGAACTCGAGGGAAGTGTGTGTGTGTGTGTGTGTGTGTGTGTGTGTGTGTGTGTGTGTGAACAAACCACACTGGAAGTTAAGTTGAGAGCATACTGGTCACTGCACAAAGATCTGATGTGTGCTTTTATTATTATTATCATTGTTATTATTATTTTCTGCTTCTCACAAACTCTAACTCTAGACATTATTTCAATATGTTACCCCTCCCCAAGCCCTGCCACACACATTAACTTTTCCCAGATATATTGACATCAGGAAAAGTGTGACCTGGTTTTGCAGGACCTGTATGGCAGTGAGTATTTTCTTTGAGCTAGATGAAACCCTGAAAGAGGATTGGAACAGATGTTTGAATTTGGTTCAATGCTTTCAATATTTATTACCTAGGTGGCCTACTTTAACAGCAATTGTAATAAAAAAAGGCCATTTGAGGAAAATAGACTTTATTGCATTCATCTTAAAAATATTGGAAGAATTTCCCCCTTTTCTTCTTTCGTTCATTTTATTTAGTCTAAACTTAGGAAAATAAAAGCAGAGGGGTTCTTGTCTTACTACAAGAAGATATCTACGTGTATGTCACACTAAGAATGTTTCCCCTCAGGAAGTATCCTCTTAGTGTGATTGAAAAATGACTTTAAAGTTCTTGATGTACTGAGGACCTTTGACAGCCTTGTCAAAGCCTCCACTTTAGAAGGGAAGAGGTGACATGGAGACATAGAGGGATTGGTGATATGGAGGCCAGGCTATCAGATCCAGGAGCAGAGGCAGAAGCTGCCACCGAGTTCCCCAGACCCTACTTAGGCCTCTTCGGCCTCCCTCTGTCTCATCTGTGCATTGATTGATTAGAAGTGAGTGTTGGTAGGTGAACTCAGGTATTCACCCTTGGCTCTGTGGGTGTCTGCACCAATGCTCAGTGTAGGGAGATGTAGCTAGGAAGAGGGAAAATGCTTTGAATGGGACTTTCTCTTGTATGTTCTTGTTCTTCCAGTTTACAAGGAGGGAGAGGGAAGGTAGAAAGCTGGCCTCCTAAACACCAGGGTATGCAGGGTCTTCCTGCTCTCTTTGGCAGAGCGATGGAGTGGTGACTGCGTTTCTGCTGGTGCAGTATCTACAGCAGTGGGGCTGGGGAAGAGATGGGAGGATGAGCAGGGTGGGCTGGGAAGGCTTCCCAGACAGGTACAGCATTAGGTTCTCTGTGCTATGCAGGATGGGAGGTGAGTGTCACCAAGAATATAAAGTATCACAGAGCTGTAGAGATGTAGTCCTCACCATGTAGTTCTAGGAAAGGCTTACCCCCTCCCCAATCAATGCTTTAGAATGAGGGTTAGAAGAGACAGAAAGCTATAGAGTTGGCTCTGACTAGAAAATTGGCATAAACAGTGGAAAGAGAACATTTACATATTTGGAATTGGCTGATGAACACGCCTCATCCTGTGTCTCCCAGATGTACTGAAGGATGGGGGCAGGGAAGTAAGAACTCTGCCTCCTGTGAAGTGTCCTGATCAGTCACATAACTCAGGAGGGAGGGTGGGATAGAGTCCCTATCATTGTGAAGGGACACCATGATCAAGGCAACTTGTATAAAAGAAAACATTTAATTTAGTTGGGGGCTTGCTTACAGTTTCAGAGGACCAGTCAATTATCATTATGGCA